>SKCR01030733.1:0-95710 GCA_019454045.1 Zanthoxylum bungeanum
AACAATCCATATTCCAACACCTATAACCCATGGTGGAGGAATCATCTCAATTTCGCATGGAACAACAATTCAGGAAAATGAACAATCCACCACCCGGATTCCAACAACAAAATAAAGGCCAGTAGTATGACAAAGAAACAGGAATAACAGAAGTGTTGACCTACTTGAAAAAGATAGAAATAAAACACGACTCTCAAGAAGCTAGGTATGATGCTTTGTTTCAATCCCAAGAAGCATTAATTCAAAGTCAATCTGCTTCTATTAAAGCACTGGAGAATCAAATTGGACAACTGGCCAATGCTCAGAGTTACAGACCGTCATGAAATCTTCCCAGTAACACAGAACCAAATCCAAGGAACATGGGGAATGAGCAATGTCATGCCATTATGTTAAAAAGCGGTACTGAAATCAACAAAGATGTTGGAGTCAAAACAACTGGTGAGGAAGTTCCAAAAGAAAGCAGCGAAGCAGTTCCACAGATAGAGGAAAAAGAAGCAAAGGAAAAAGATCAAGAAAGAATCATTATACCTCCATTTTTTCCACAACGTCTCTAGAAGAATAAATTAGACAAGTAATTTTCTCAATTCCTGGGGATCTTCAAACAACTGCATATCAACATTCCATTTGCAGAAGAATTGGAACAAATGCCCAGCTATGTCAAATTCATGAAAGACATTCTTTCACGAAAACGGAGATTGGGAGATTACGAGATAGTAGCATTATTAGAAGAATGTAGCGCCATCATTCAGAGGAAGCTTCTCCCGAAGTTGAAAGATCCTGGCAGTTTCATTGTTCGGTGCACCATAGGAGAACATGACTTCGGTAAGGCTTTGTGTGATTTAGGTGCAAGTGTTAACTTGAAGCCTTTTTCTATTTACATGAAATTGCAGATTGGAGAAATAATGCCAACCTCAGTCTCTCTACAACATACGGATAGAACGCTCATATTTCTGAGAGGTGTAGTTGAAGATGTGCTGGTCAAAGTTGACAAATTCATTATCCCAGCAGATTTTATTATCCTTGATATGGAGGAAGACGAAGACGTGTCGATCATCATCAGGAGACCATTCTTAGCTACAGGTCGAACCATTATTGATGTACAAAAATGAGAACTAATCATGAGGGTACGAGACTGAGAAGTAACATTCAATGTTTTTAAAGCCATGAATTTCCCGAATGACGAGAATGGGGAATGTTTCAGACTTGATGTGATACATAGTACCATCCAGAACTCCAATGCAATATAAAGTTCTACTGACAAATTGTTTGTGGAGCCTAAAGATAAAGCGTACTGCGTACCGAAGAAACCTATTCTTGCACTACAAGCAACAGAAGAGAAACAGTTCCACTAGCTCAAAGATTGAAGGAATTTCATATAGAACTTTTGAGAATGCTAAACTGTACAAAGAAAAGGCCAAGAAGAGACATGATGAGAAATTAGTGCGCATACAACTAGAACCAGGGCATAGGGTACTGTTAGACAAATCAAGGTTGAAACTCTTCCCATGGAAGCCAAAATCACGGTGGTAAGATCCATTCCTAATCACCAAGGTTTTACCAGATAGAGCCGTTGAGATACATGATCCTGATTCCAACAAAACATTCAAGGTTAAAAACAAGCGTGTCAAACACTACTGTAGAGAATCAATTGAGCGACAAAAATAAAGTGTCACACTTTCAGATCCACCATAACGTTCAGGAAATCATGTCTAGCTGATGACTTTAAACTTAGCGTTAGCTGGGAGGCAACCCATGCAAGTTGTGTATATATTGTGATTGTTGGACAAAATGACCCATAGCGTCACTATTTGTACAGATCATAGTGTTGTTGTACAAATTAACTATGTGACAAGCAAATTGCGCTCTCATCATTTGTGATTAGATCACCTTAGATATATAAATGAAGAGAGGTCCATATGATTAGTTCCTGGATTGAGATGATATGAGACAGTATCAGTCCACGAAGGATTAATCATTAAATATCCCTAACCGGAGTATTATCGAGACTGGACATCGATAATGCGGAATAGGCTAGTATTGCACTTGTGCGCGTTGTGAGGGCACAACAGCATAGTTCTCATATATTTGGGTATTGGATACTCATGCAAGTGCGATAGGAGGTTGTGTTTCACCGATGGTACGGGAAACAGCTTCGCTCTGGATAGACCCCTCGGAATCCCATTGGTATTATGACTATGTGTCTATGGGAGTCCGACATCAGGGTAGGTGTGTATGGTCTTAACCTGAGACTTGCACTGCTAATGCTTACGACAATCAATATACTTTAGTTGAGGTCGTCTAGGACTCTAACCGGTTCTGTGTACGCCAATGCTGGGTATATTGAGAATCGTAGAGTATTGGGTGTGATGTCAAGACGGAAGTATCACTCCAGTCATAGTGGAGATGATGTCACGCAGGATACGGTATTAGTGCTCTTAAGTGCTGGCCGGCCATCGGGATATTATGACAAGGTCATGTATATCCGATTATAGAGACTAGTTACCAGACATCCGATATGTGCTTCGGACGGGGCAGACACTTATCCAGCCCCAGCCCTAGCACGTGACTATCCGATACTGGGCCGATATACATAATACTTGGTATACTACGCTTGATATAGATCTTAAATATTCTTAGATGAATATGACCGGAGAATTGGGTAGACTTCGTGCTTTGCTAGAAGCCGATCTTGTCTCGTAAATCGGTAGAACGTAGTACTTGGTACGTACGTGATTCGGATACTCCGACGACCGTATTTACTGCCGACTTATCCGGGGATCTCATGGGTCGCTTCCCGATAATGCACCGATGACGCATAACTCGCACTCATTAATAATCTGGGATTAAATAGAAGAGAGAGAAAATTAATCTAGGATTAATTACGGAGATATTTTATCTGGGATAAAATATCGTCTAAAGAGAGAGAATGATTAATTTGGAATTAATCGTTAAATTAATATATTCGATATATTAACGAAATTGGATTTCGACGCGGAATTAAAATTAGATTTTAATTCGGGCGAACGAATTAATTTAGAATTAATTCGTTAGCGACGTGAATAGTGAATTCGCTAGGCGTAATCATTTAATTACGACGCAACGGAAAACTCGCTAATTGGGAATTAGCGAACCTGAGCCCGAGTGTGATTGCGAGCGCATTCGTATTTCGAATTCGAGTGCGGCGACGCAAGTCACATCAAGCGTCAAATCATTCGTCACATCAAGCGTCAAATCAAAAGTCACTTTGAGTGATGATTGATTGATGTGATTGATTGATTGAAGACTACATGTCACTTTAATAAAGTGAAATGAATAGTTGATGGTGTTAGGTGAAATAGTGTAAGTTGGTGGAAAGTATTTACCAATTGATTTTTAATTAATTGTTTGGTAAATGTTTAATATATTTTTATGAAACATATATAAGGCATTTTGGAATGCTTTACTACCCCAATCCACTTTCCAGCTCACTGCCGTGAGCTATAGGGAAGCAATGAGTGGTTTTTGTTGCAAAAACACAAGTGCTAGCACACTTACGAGACTTGCGAAGGTGTTAGGGAGGTTCACCCATGAGGCGGGATCCGTTCGACGAAGCTTGGAGCTTGACGAAGGACCAAATTTGAGCCAAAACAGTGAGTACATTCACTGCAGTTCACGCCCTTGCAGTGAGGAATTTCGAATTTTGTTGCTTGCCGCGTCTCTCAACCGATCGATGTGAGTATTCCGCTACCTCCGTTGATGTATTCACACATGATTTCATTGCTTGTTTGATCTTGGGACCTAGATAAAACCTAACAATGGCATCAAGAGCTATAGGTTCAAGCATGAAAATGTAGGGCTTAAAATTGGGAACTTTGTATTTGAGCATGATTTTATAAATTGGATGTTAAGCATGCTTAAATATGTTGTATTGAAGATTGATTTGATCAATTTCACAAAAGTGATTGGATCAATTTTCCCCAAATTTGTGATGTTGGCCGAATGTGATGGATATTGGAACTTGGAATTTTTGATTTTGATTCATTGGATGAGTTGGAATCATTAAGGATAATGTTAATTTGAAACTAATTGGATTGGATTTTGAATTGAACAAAATCCCCAAAATTTTCACCTTGGCCGAATTGATAATGCCCTAATGTCTTGGTATTTTGATTTTTGAACATTGGATGTATTGGAAATCATTTAGGATGTTGATTTAATGTCGATTGTGGGTTCGATTGGATGGATTGAACCAAATCGGACAAAAATCCCTCCTTGGCCGAGACTAGAAGCATGTAATGGGTTTGATTTTTCATCATTTATGTTGGACATGTGATGATGATAATGAGCATGATTAATTGGACTAATTTCATGTTTTGGAAATATTGATTTGGGTGATTAATCATGTAATGCACTTTAGGTAATTAAATTGCGAATTGGATTTGTGTAATTTAATGAATTAGGCCTTTAATTGGATTTGGGCTTATTAAGTTGTAATTGGGCTTATTGGGCTTGATTTTATCAAGTTGGGTTTAGGCCAAATGGATTGGATCCAATTGGGCCCAAAACCACTACCATAAAGCCCAAATGCACTAATAAACCTTTAAAGTTTAATTGGGCCTAATGGGCCTAAATTGATTTCTGGGCTTATGGGGTTACTCCTTGATTGGGCTTTGGTTGCCGAAGCCCACGCCTTAAAGAAATTAATTAAAGCCCATTAGACTTGAATTGAATTGACGTTGGACGTTAATCGGGCTTTGAGTCCCGACGCGATTAAATTTGGAATTTAAGTCGAAAAGGTTTATTAAATAAAGTGTAATATTTAATTTGGAATTGAATAGTGAATTAGTATTAAATACATGTTAAATTGGATTTAATGATGTAGTTTAATTTAATTCATGAATTCGTACTTTGAGTACTTATTCGCAAAACGAGTTTGACTCGAGCAAAATCAAATCGTTGTTTGAACATTGGATGATCACATAATTATCAGATTAATTAATTTGATTAGATTGATTGATAGCATGCTTTTGTGTGAATACGTGGTTGTGATGAATGAATAATGTATATCGGATGGATATTAGTCGGGTGGGGCAATTTTGGAAATTGTTGTAATAAATTCGATTTATTAAATTGGACCTGCGTGTCCAGCCTTATCACCTCTATTCTCTTTGTATTCTCTTCTCACCTATTCCCCTCAATGTAAATGAGGTTTCTTTAGTGTAGTGTAACGGGTAGAAAATACAAGTGCTAGCTTGAGTGAGAAAGGGAGAGATTTGATCTAGGATCAATGTGTTAAGTATCCATCCGCATATCATTATTATTTTATTTCATATGCGCTTTATTATGTATTTAGAATGCATGTTTAAGGGTGTATGATGATGAGACCTTAACAAAGATAATTAAATTGGTAGCCAATTTGCACGCGAAAAACCCTCATCAAATATCATGCGTCTTTTCCTTCCATTGAGTGATTCTTGCTCAAGATCCTAGATTGGCATGGGTTGTTGGCCAAAGTCAAGCCCTTGTCCGTCGAAGATGTGTTTGAATCACGAGGCTTTGTTCCATATTGGTGTCTTGTCCAAGTTGTGGTTTGTTGGCCAAAGTCAAGACCACTTCTTGTCCAACGACATTGATTACGAAGCTTCCATGGTCAATGGGTCCGCGCTTGACTGGGATCATTAGGTTTGTTGTGCCAAAGCCAAGGCCTAGTTGATTCAGAGGAAAAAGGTTAGGGTATATATTCGATATATAGGCATATATAAGATATATGTTTCGGACTTGGATGTCCACCTACTGGATCTAGGAGTTGGATGAGATCCAATTGATCTTAGAGATCTACCTAGTTAATTATCATACAATTTGTTGGCCAAAGTCAAGATTGTGTGATATTTAACGGGATCCTAGCCCACTAGGAAACACGGTTTCCCGAGTACTCGACAGAGGGTTAGAGGCTCGACGAAAAATAGTGGGAGGCAAGAATTGAATTTGCAATATTCGTTCAATTACTCGCCATACGCGCTCAAACAAATATCACTCGTCAAATATATTAAAAGTATTAGTTGGACTAATATTAATGTTGTTTTAATAAACAGTTGGACTGTATTATAGTTGATTATATATAATTGGATTATATTAATCAATATATTTGAATTAATTAATTTCAGTTTACAGTTGATTTTATAATTGGATTATAGTAATCAATGTAATTGAGGTTAATTAATTTGGATTATATTTGATTATATAGTTGGACTATTATAATCATTATAATATATAGTACCACTAATCGTTGATTAAATAGTTGGACTATTGTAATCAAGATAAAATTGAAAAGTTGGATATTTAAAATATAATCTGGGATTAAATATTTTAAATGATTTAATTTTCAAATTGGGAATAAATAATAGGTTACTTTATTTGATAAAATAACTTATTATACCTTAAGCCCAAAATTAAGCAAAATAAGTAGAGCATAAAATCTTTGGAAGATTTATGTGATGATGACTTTAGTGCTTAATTTAATATACTTGTCATAAATCTAATTTTAGATTTAAGAAGTATTAAAATTGCAATTTATAATTCTTGGAGAATTAATTGACTATTCTAGAGGAGATAAAGTCAAAGTTTGCAATTGGGCATGTAGCACGAGGTGCACATCGTTTCGATATTCTAAAAACCCAAGGCTTGGCCTAAGGTTCCTGAAATATTGAAAAGGATAATTGACATATCCCAAAGTGACTACCATTTGGATATGGCAGACACGAAGGAATTAAAGAAAGGGCAAGGCTCTGACTTTAAAAATGTTTGTCAAAGTTATGTTCACTACTAGTATTGAAATTAGATTTTAAATACTTAGTGTGGTACATAAATATGTATTGATGTTCAGAATCTGCTTTGAGCAGGATACTGACTTCAAGCTGAGATTGCTCTGCGAATCGGAAACGGGACGAAAGTCGCTGTTTCGACCGTAGATACCTAAGTTTAGGAACTACCCTTCGGGTGTGTACTTAAATTAGGAACTGTTATAATGTAACTAGTTTGACTAGAGACATTATCTCTATATCAGTGTTTAATCCATTGTGGATAAACCTTTATATTCTAGAACACTAAGTGTTTCATTATATAAAGATGATACTGAGATAAACACATTAGATGTGAATAACAGAATTTATATTTTGAATATAATTAAAATCTCAAAACATATAAAATGACAAATAAATAGCTCAATTGATTTGATCAATAGAGACTTATTTGTGGCATTGTTGTCTAGGACACAATTAAACAAGACTCGTATATCCGCACTTTTGAAGAGTGGGTACTAGGACTGATTTGACTATTCAAATAAAGTCTACGAATCTAGTTTGTTAGGTAAAGTACCTAAAACACTGTTTACTTGGTAATAGTGTAAGTGCCACCGACCGATCTGTTAGCCCTATTCATGGTGAAGTTAGTGGGCCCATATCTAGCTAGGCTAGATGTGAACATGAATATTTCGTGACCTTAACGGATGTGGCATCACGTTATGGTTATGTGTTTCTTTTGAAGAACACAAATCGGAACTTTTAGAGTTTCGACACGAAGTAGATAAACAGATCGACTATAGTATTATGCCGTCACGGTAAGACCGTAATGAAAATACTTAAGCAGTAAGTTTCAAACATACATGAAAGAGTATGGTATTCTTTCAGATGAGGACTCCTCCCGAGACACGTCAGTAGACGGTGTGTCCGAACTAAAAACCGAATTTTGTTGGACATGATAAGGTTTATCACGAGTCGCTCTGAGCTATCATTTCCTTCAACAGGATATGTATTAACAGTGCAAAACTTATTTAGAATAAGGTTCCATATAAATCTGTTTGACAGATATCATATAGGATATGAACAGGAAAGAAACAGGGTTTCTCATTCCTAATAATTTGGGTATGCCAGGCATAACGTTTGGATGATACCAAACTAAGAACCCAAATTGGATAAGTGCCAAATATAGGTTATCCTAAGGGAAACCATAAGTATAGTACTTAAAATCTCACATGAGAACAATATGATTGTTGCTCACCATGCGGTTTTCCTAAGAGGAATACCGATATGCAGTGGTCAGTGGGAGGATAGTGAAACTCGATGAAAATCGGAGTAATACTGTTCAAGGCACGAAGTCCTTAATGGAACATAAATAGTTCATCAAGGATGAACTAAACCATTAATCTTCAAATACACAAGACCACGTAGATCGGAGAGAATCAGAAAACAACCTGGGGTATGGGTTTCTGATGTAACCCCTAAAGATGTAAATCTTATGGAGGTATACCAACCGACTACGTTACGAGGAAGTGATACAAGGTATCGACTCCCTATTATGGCAAAGTGCCATGAGTCCGAAATGGATTCCATGTATAACAACTATGTTTGGATACTAGTTGTTGTACCGCAAGGCATTGTGCCTATTGGTACTGTAAACGTCTTCAAGGAAGACATACATGGATGGCAACATACCAACGTACAAAGCTAGGCTTGTGACGGAAAGGTATCGTTATCAACATTGTGTTAATAACGGTTCAACCTTTTACCTGTTGCCATAGTAAATCCATTTTGATGATGCTTGTTGATACTGCATATTTCATTTATGAAATGTGTCAGTTAAAGATCAAAATCGCTTTCCTGAAAAGGAAACCTCTTGGAGGATGCTTACAACATCCTGACGATTTTGTATAACCGACAAACAAGGTTTGCGGGTTATTCGATCCATGTTTGGATTGAAGCAAGCATAAGGTTCTTGGAACTGTCGTTTTGAAATAATCATAATGGTTTATGATTTGACTCAAAACGAAATGATTCTTGTGTATATAAGGAGGTTAGTGGGAGAGCACTGACAATGAAATTCCCATAAAGCAATTGGTGAAAGCTTGGCTTTCATAGAATTCTCCGTAGAATTCTGGGGAGTAACAACCTTTATTCAAGGAATAAAGATCTACTGGGATAGATTTGGAGTTGTTAACACTCTCTGGGAAATTGTACATTTAAAATGTACTTGATATGGTGTCTCATACGCTTTGAGCATATGGAGTCACAATCAGGACAATCCAAGTGATAGTCACTGGATTGAAGTTAAGGACATCTATTAGTATCTTAGAGAACTAAAGATGTTGTCTAAAACTATGGAGAAGGAGAACTTGAAGTGACTGGGATCACTGCTGCAAGTTTCCAAACAGTTAAATACTGCGGTACTATAAAGTTTGAATAACGGGACAGTGAGCTGGAAATCTTCCGAGCAAGATACTGTTGCCGAATAAACAACAAATGCGGATTATTGCTGCGGCTGAGGCAGCAATAGAAGCCATTTGGGTCGATAATAAATCTAATTAGATTAGATATAGTTCTGTTAGCAGCTGAGCTAGGCGTCAGCACAAGGCTAAAGAATTAAAGGTCTCATCGACGATCCAGATATATACTTCTATATTCATCTGATTCGTTCGGATCATACATCGTGGCGATGTGATGATCGTATAAATCGCGTCAGACGATAATCATGCAAATCCGCTGACGAAAACCTTTTCTCAGCAATTTGAGCGAACCGTACATAGTTCGGGTGTGGGACACTTGAGTGACTGGCTATGTGCCAAGTGGGAGATTGTTGGATAATATGACCCATAGCGTCACTATTTGTACAGATCATAGTGTTGTTGTACAAATTAACTATGTGACAAGGAAATTGCACTCTCATCATTTGTGATTAGATCACCTTAGATATATAAATGAAGAGAGGTCCTATATGATTAGTTCCTGGATTGAGATGATATGAGACAGTATCAGTCCACGAAGGATTAATCATTAAATATCCCTAGCCGGAGTATTATCGAGACTGGACATCGATAATGCGGAATAGGCTAGTATTGCACTTGTGCGCGTTGTGAGGGCACAACAGCATAGTTCTCATATATTTGGGTATTGGATACTCATGCAAGTGCGATAGGAGGTTGTGTTTCACCGATGGTACGGGAAACAGCTTCGCTCTGGATAGACCCCTCGGAATCCCATTGGTATTATGACTATGTGTCTATGGGAGTCCGACATCAGGGTAGGTGTGTATGGTCTTAACCTGAGACTTGCACCGCTAATGCTTACGACAATCAATATACTTTAGTTGAGGTCGTCTAGGACTCTAACCGGTTCTGTGTACGCCATGCTGGGTATATTGAGAATCGTAGAGTATTGGGTGTGATGTCAAGACGGAAGTATCACTCCAGTCATAGTGGAGATGATGTCACGCAGGATACGGTATTAGTGCTCTTAAGTGCTGGCCGGCCATCGGGATATTATGACAAGGTCATGTATATCCGATTATAGAGACTAGTTACCAGACATCCGATATGTGCTTCGGACGGGGCAGACACTTATCCAGCCCCAGCCCTAGCACGTGACTATCCGATACTGGGCCGATATACACGATACTTGGTATACTACGCTTGATATAGATCTTAAATATTCTTAGATGAATATGACCGGAGAATTGGGTAGACTTCGTGCTTTGCTAGAAGCCGATCTTGTCTCGTAAATCGGTAGAACGTAGTACTTGGTACGTACGTGATTCGGATACTCCGACGACCGTATTTACTGCCGACTTATCCGGGGATCTCATGGGTCGCTTCCCGATAATGCACCGATGACGCATAACTCGCACTCATTAATAATCTGGGATTATATAGAAGAGAGAAAATTAATCTAGGATTAATTACGGAGATATTTTATCTGGGATAAAATATCGTCTAAAGAGAGAATGATTAATTTGGAATTAATCGGTAAATTAATATATTCGATATATTAACGAAATTGGATTTCGACGCGGAATTAAAATTAGATTTTAATTCGGGCGAACGAATAATTAATTTAGAATTAATTCGTTAGCGACGTGAATAGTGAATTCGCTAGGCGTAATCATTTAATTACGACGAAACGGAAAACTCGCTAATAGGAATTAGCGAACCCGAGCCCGAGTGTGATTGCGAGCGCATTCGTATTTCGAATTCGAGTGCGGCGACGCAAGTCACATCAAGCGTCAAATCATTCGTCACATCAAGCGTCAAATCAAAAGTCACTTTGAGTGATTGATTGATTGATGTGATTGATTGATTGAAAGACTTACATGTCACTTTAATAAAGTGAAATGAATAGTTGATGGTGTTTTGGGAATAGTGTAAGTGGTGGAAAGTATTTACCATTGATTTTTTTTGATTAATTGTTTGGTAAATGTTTAATATTTTTTATGAAAAATATATAAGGCATTTTTGGAAATGCTTTACCAACTAATTACACAATTCTCTCCTCCATTCTCTCTCACATCTCACGCCCAAAAGGGCTCTCTTTCTTCTTCACTTTCAGCTCACTGTCGTGAGCTATAGGGAAGCAATGAGTGGTTTTTGTTGCAAAAACACAAGTGCTAGCACACTTACGAGACTTGCGAAGGTGTTAGGGAGGTTCACCATGAGGCGGGATCCGTTCGACGAAGCTTGGAGCTTGACGAAGGACAATATTTGAAGCCAAAACAGTGAGTACATCATGCAGTTCACGCCCTTGCAGTGAGGAATTTCGAATTTTGTTGCTTGCCGCGTCTCTCAACCGATCGATGTGAGTATTCCGCTACCTCCGTTGATGTATTCACACATGATTTCATTGCTTGTTTGATCTTGGGACCTAGATAAAACCTAACAGTGATTTGGTGAGTTTATGATTTTTAATGTGTTTAATTTGTGTAGGTAAAGTCAGATTTCAGGATGGAAAGAGTTCTCGCAAATCTCACAATGCAATTGCCTTCTCTCCCTCAGAACTCTCTGATGAAGATCTACAAAGCTCGCTTGGAACAGATGAGACTACTGATAATCAAAGTATTCCAACTGAAATTCGTTGGATTATTAAACACGGGGTCCGATTGGCAGGTGAGTCTTCTGACTATTTTGTTTCACATCTGCCTGTTTAGGAAGAAGCACAATTTCTAAAAAGAGAAGAGCTAAAAAGATGGGTGTTTGTATAGATGTCTCGTATGACATGTAATACCGTTGTCGTTCTTTAGAATGATGTCTGATAACCGTGGAAGATAAGATTTAATTCATTAGGGATGGCTTATAGGAAGGTCTTTGGATGACATATCTAAGACTCTTGAGATGCATCTTAGTGGATATTTGCATCATGCAATTCACATGTTATATACACAATTCCAAAAAGAAGACAACAGTTAAGTCTCGGGAATCTGACTCAAAAAGACCCTATTTGCCAATTTATAAGAAACTTAGATGGGAAGCTTGTCCCTGACGCATAGACGTCATTCAAGCTGTTACTTTCTTATAAGTATTATATCTTTTTGTCTTTTCCTAATAATTGTATTTGTTTTGTTATTTTCTCCGACCGGATCCAGACCTTTTTGACCTTTCACGATTTACTTTTTTTGCTACTATCGTTCATTTTTGGAGATACTAGTGCTATTATTACTCACCCTTTTTCAGGTTCTATAAATTCAACTCATCATTGCACTTTTGAAGGCATCCAAGCTGAGAAAGAAATACATAAAAATGGAAGCCACTTCAAGAAGACGAGTTGTAAATATATGTGTCTTTTGTGGTACTAGTGTTGGTACTAAGCAGCAGCACAGGAATTGGGTCGAGTCTTAGCTGAAAGAAATATGCACCTAGTATATGGCGGTGGCAATCTTGGACTAAGGGGATCGTTTCAAGGCCGTATAGGAGTGAGGTAGTTAAGTCTTGGGAATCATCCCAAAACCTTTGGCGGAGACGAATATGATAGGATCATCAAACAGAGAAGAGCTGATCATGCCAGGTATGTCTGAACGTCTGGTAGAAATGATCAACCATGCTGATGCTTTTTTTTTTTTACCAGGTGGCTTGGGCACGTTGGAGGAGATTTTTACAGTGCTATCGTGGGCGAACTTGAACATATACCAGAAACCAATTGGATTGTTCAATGCATATGGATTTTATGATTTTCTTTGTGTATTTCTTGATGATGCCCGGAGAAATGGGTTCGTGTCAAAACCTTTAAAAGAACTCCTCTTCACTGCTAGAACTACCCAGGATTTAACTGACCAAATCTTAGCATTTGAACCACAAATTGACCCTATCATTTCCAAGATAAACTGGTCCGATAATGATCGTGGTAAAAAACATCGGATAAATCTGGATCTTAACCTTTAATTTTGATGTAGAATTGACCGGCGTAAACACACACGTATAACGCAAGCGCACGTATCGTTCAAGTAGTATAAAAATATCGATCCCACGAGGACTTAATTCCTACTGTTGTTATTAATTATTGATTCTATTTCTTTACAGGTATCTAATTATATGGAGAAGGGAATTGATTTCTTTTGGTTGGTTGAATGTGGATTTGCTAAATAAAATAAAAACATACTCAAAAGAAAATACTAAGGAAAATAAAATAAAAGACTCAAGGATCTAGGGTCGTGACGCCACACAATATTATTATAAAGATGAATTGATTCTCTTATTTATGTGTAATAAATCAATTTGCTAACCTGGAACACGATGATATGCAAAAGCATCTTCCGATGGTCAGACGCAAATACCCAGTATAATCCAATTGAACCATATTCATATGTCAACCAAATTACCTAGATTCATTAAGATTAAGTTCCAATTGTGGCTACCCCCGGCCGATAGGTATATGTCTATCCTGTAAGGAAATCTATTAAAGGGTTTTTATCCTCAAGGAAGATCGTGGGCCATTGAATCTAAGGCTGAAACCTAAAATCCTTATGTCTAGTTCATTTTAAGTTTACCAAATCAATCTTATTGGTGATCAGACAACAAGAAGCATTAAGCTTAAGACTCAATAAACAAACTAAAGAACTACCCATAAAAAGAAAATCAATTATTAAGTGTGGATATTGTGTTTCATCACTTCCCTAGAATAAAATAAAATGCTGGGGGTTAGAGGATCCACAATTAATATTTCTTATCTAGGAATCTCACTTATTATCATATATAAATTATTTTATATTCTGCTTTCTCAGGAATTAATAATATTAAACATTTAAAACCAGCCATATAGACGGTAATCCATTTAGTAATTTACATCAGCCATATAGGCGGTAATTATCTGTCACATAAAGACCAGCCATATAAGCGGTAAGGTAATTTATATTTAAACCAACCATATAGGCGGTAATAAAGTCTGACATTAATTAATCCGGTTAATTTATAATTTATAAATTATAATTAAGTGAGATTTACCTAGATAATTATATTAAAGGTTTCACCTTTTACCCAGCGGAAAATTAACTACTAAACATAAAAGAAAAGAGAAGAAGAAGAACTACTATTACTATTACTGAAAATTAAAATACATAATTAAAAATATTATTTATATATACAAAACTAGATGCAATCCTCTAAAAACAGGGAAAAATTCTCAAAGAAAGCACACCAAATGAAGTGAAGAAGAGCCGAATTTATAGGCAAAATTTGGTGCCGGCGTCGCGACGCCAAGTCGCGTCTTCGGTCAACACGGGTTGACCACGCGTGATCTGTCGGAAGAATCAGGAGGTGACACGTGTCACGCGGTAAAGGTAGTGCAATGAGAAGTCGACACGTGGCACATGATGATTAGCTGAGCTATCGGTCCAATGAACATCTGACACGTGGCACGCGCTTGCTTTGGTCCAATGAGATTTCGACACGTGGCAGACGACGTATTTTAGCTGATCTTCTGTGATGATGACACGTGGCACGGCGCACGTTAGCAAGGTCGGCGCACGTTAGCAAGTCCAATTTCTCAGATTCTGACACATGTCCCTCGGCGCACGTTAGCATGTCCGCGCACGTAAGGCGTTGCGATGCGACCAAATTACTGAATTGCCCTTTTGTCATTTTTTCTCTATTTTGGCCCCAAATTGCTTCCAATGCTTTCCCAACTTTATTTATCTGCAAAATAACACAAAACACATCAAAACGTTCACAAAACTCAAGAAACTATACAAAACATTAGGTTAAATGAGTGGGAAATAGTGATAGATTTACCTAGGGGTGTTCGCGGTGCGGTTCGGGGTGGTTTTTTTCATTTTTTACTTCAAACCGTGCGGGTTGGCGGTTTGGGAAATTAGAAAATGAAACCGCAAATTTGATAAGGAAAACCGCAGCGGTTCGGGTTGGCGGTTTAGCGGTTTGGGCGGTTCGGGTCGGCGGTTTGGATTATAAATATTTTAAGAAAATTTTATATGTTTTCACATTATAATTGAAGAAAAAATTACATAATTATCATTTATTCATTACATATTGTTATATGATCATTAAATATCTTAATTTTCATAGTTAAAGAAGAAGAAAAATATAAAATAGTATTTAATTTGTACGCGGGTCGGTGGTTCGGGTCGCGGTTCGAGTCAAAATATGCGGTTTGGGCGGTTTGCGGTTTGACATGGGTCAAAACCGCACACCGACCCGAAATTTGCGGTTCAATTCGGTGCGGTTCAAAATCATTTTTAATATTTTTTCAAACCGCGCGGTTCGGTTCGGTGCGGTGCGGTTCGATGCGGTTCGCGGTTTGACCCGAAATTGTGTGTCACCCCTAGATTTACCACTCATCACCCCTCAAACCTAACATTTTGCTAGTCCTCGAGCAAAACATAAAATAAAATAACATAATAAAATTTAACTAAGCCACTTTCATAGGGATCACGGTTGCATTTAGCGTATGCAACAAGCCTTTAAACCCCTAGGTGTCCCGTAGTGGACGAGTTGTAGTCTCGTGAGGGTTTACAGCAATGATACCCACAAACATTTTACAAAAGTAAAAAGAAAGTAAAACTAATGCACACAAAAGCAAAAAGACAAAATAATAGTTATATAAACAATGTCCTCAGAGAATGTTCAGCATCAAGTTAGAGGAACCTTCAAAATGCATATTCCAACTAAAATCCTTTCTTTTGAACAACATATCTAAATCAGACTCAAAGTGTGTGTGTGAATAGTCCAGTAAACAGCTTCGACTCTAAGTTGTCAACTTGGTGATTTCGTCTCAATTCTCAATAGTTAATGGGTCAAACCAATCTGAGTATCTAAAGTTGTTCTGTTTACTATAATCAACACATGTGAGGTATGTGATTTTTCTGATTTGATTTTTTTTTTTTACAACATCTTTGATCCATGTAGCGAGCTTTGGGTCAGTGACTCCCAAACCAGATGGTTTTAGGGCACTAGGTGTTAAAACACCCCTACGGACTTAATCACTCGGATCTCAGATGTTTAAAAACTAACACAAGCTTTCCCGTTTGATGCGAACTATCACTGCTTACTGAGGCAAGATGCCCAGTTACTAAGTACTTGCTTGGTTTAGTGTTTTTTTTTTGTTTTTTTGTTTTTTTTTTACATAATAATTGCAGACAAAACAGAAACTCGGCAAACGGTCATTCATTAACCACTGATTATTTTAACTAGTCACTTTTCTTAATTCCTTATTATCTAACTGCTTACAAGACTATTTTTAAAAGTGCGCACGAGTCTGACCTAGATGTGAAATTCAAATTAGGGATAAAAGTGAAATTAGCGTTTATCTTTTCCTAAAACTTTTTAACTAAACAAACAATCAAGTCATTGGACATTTATTATTATTATTATTTTTTTTTTTAAAACACACAATCACACAAAATGCGGGAGATAAAAATGCTAAAATAAATCACACGACATGCAGGAAGAAACAGACTCAAAAAAATTTAACGAAATTTTGAAAAAATTAAAATCAAGCAAATACCCACACCCCCAAACCTAAATCTAGCATTGTCCCCAATGCGTTACAAAACATAAGTCAAAATAAGGGAACAATAGTACCTGAGTTTTTAATCATCAGCCTCCTCCTCATCGCTGTCGTCAGATGGCGTGTCAGGGAACTCTGGAACAGTAATGTGCAAATCATTTGCCATTTGTTGTAGTGCATGGCTGATTGCTCTGTTATATTGAAGCATATAATCCACACGAGATCCCAAACGACGAATTTCCTGAGATATAGTGTGAGGCCTTGATGATCTTTGTGATGGTTGAGGCGGTTGATGTGGTTGTTGTGCAGATGCTGAAGAGGATGATCCAGCTTGAGCTCGTCTCTCTGTGCATAACTGCTGGATGATTCTGGATGTAATTGCTGATGTGGGTTGCGTCAATTCTTCTCGTGGCTCAACATGAATTCTAGCATGTGTGCAAAGTGATGAAATCAAATAATAGTAAAACAAGCTAGCCTGTGTTGACCTTGCAGCCCAAGCGATATTTTTTGAGATCAGCTGCCCAACATCAATAGTAAGGCCCTCCAGAATGCAATATAACAGGATCATGCGTTCCTTTGTGACATAAGTAATTTGTGATCCTGGTAACAACGATTGGGTCACAAAATGGAACCACACCTTTGCTTCAGGATTGAGTAGTCTCGAACTTATCTTATGGCGTTCCCCATTGCTACTAAATACCCAAGCCGCATTAGGAACACACAATGTTTCTGTTAAATGTATAATATCAATCTCATCTTTAACTGCAGAGTACTCATCAGCTTCCATATCAGGTAACCCATAGAATCTGTTAATTGTAGTAGGATCAAATGCTACCTGTTGACCTCTAACTATTGCTACATACGCACGATGCTCATAAGCATTAGCGTAAAACTCCCGTACAATAGCTACATAGGCTGGGTGAGGCTGCTGACAAAGCTTTCGCCAGTGCCGATCTGTGATAATCCTGTCAATATCAGGAAATAAACCGGGGTCTATGTCAAATCCTCTCTCCATAATGTGAACTTTTCTAGTCATTCCCTCTTCAAATCTCCTCTCTGCAGCTGCCGAAACAAATTTTGTAGTGTCAAAACTGGGTTCAGCAGATGTGTGAAGCCTGGATCTCTTCGGTGGCATTTTTCACAGAATTTTTCGGCAGAATCTCCCCTAAAATCTCAGAGTTTCCCACAAAATACCCTAAAACTATCACACACAAATCCCAACTTCTCTCCCCCAAAACTACAAAATTCACAATCCAACACTTCCAAAGTTCCACAATTTCAGTACACCACAGTTTCACAATTTCTCAGATTTTACCATTAATACTTTTGAAGACCCGGATCTGACTGTGCTCAGCAGTGGCGGCTTGGCTTGGTTGTGACGGTATCGACTCAGCTCAATGGTGGCTTGGTAAAGGCTCGGTTCATCTGTGGCAGTGGTGGTTCCGGCGAAGACACGGCAATGGCTCAGTCACGGTTCTCAGTGGTGGTTCAGGCGATGGACTCGGCTGTATCTCGGCAGTGGCTTGGTGTGACTAGTTCGGCTCGGTTTCTGGGCAAGGTAGTGGCTCGCGGCTTGGTGGACTCAGTGAAGGTTCGGTAAAGGTTCGGCGAAGGTGACTCACGGTGGTGTTGATGTGGCTGGTGGGTTGATTCGGTCTCGGCAGTGTGGATCTTGGTCAAAGGCTGCTGCTGGTGGGTCTCGGTTGGCTTGTTTCTCGTGGTGAGGCTCACGGCAAAGGTGGAGATGGTTTCGGTCTCGACGGTGGTGGCTAAGACTCGGCGAAGGCTCGGTTTGGTAGATCTCGGCGATGGCTCTCGGTTTTGTAGATCTCGGCGATGGCTCTCGGTTTGGGTGGAGGTTGGTGGCTATTCTAGTTGTGAAGGCTCACGGTTTCGGTAATGGTGGAAGTTTGAGAGAAAATGGTGATTGCTCGGTTTTGTGAGGTATGTTTGGCTGGATCAGCAAGGCTCGGTCACGGTGGTGTTTGTGTTGAGAGAAAATGCAAAGAAGATGGAGGTGAGAAGTGCAGAACTGACTGTCGGCGGCTGGGTTTGGAAGTGTAATCGATGCAGCGTCGCGACGGGAAAATTTCTGCGTCGCGACGCCCAGTAATTTTAGGGTTTTTTTTTTTTGGCAAAACCAGGTCTTCCGACGGATAAATCCTCTGGGACGCGTCTCAAGAGCTGACTCCTTACTCAGCCATCTCTACTGGATTGACTTTATATCTTCGTGATTTTGTCAAATTTTTATTTTGTGAAAATCTCGCTTGCACTGGCTTGCTTTGTCCTGAAAAATTCCGTTTTTATTTTTCCTGCAAAACTAACACACAAAATTAAAAAGTTCACACAAAATGTGAAAACAAATTACAACAAATTGCATGGGTTGTCTCCCTGCTAGTGCTAAATTTTTCGTCTTCAGCCAGACGTGACTGAAATTCATATGTCAAGGAGGTTTCAGCGTCGTTTTGGATGTCCGATTAAAAACAATCCTGTGAGCGTTGCTTTTGAATGACCTCTTCCAACGGTAAAGGGGCAAAAAGAGTTTTGTCTCATTCAGTGCTCGTGCCACCTTTTTGCTCATTGTTGTTCCAGTGGTTCCTGTAAAGAAAGAAAAAAAATCAGGAGGTCTCGTATGGTGTTTGACTTGGAATGGGAGTTCCATTCTGTCAAGCTTTTGGGCGATATCTTTGATTTGTACTCCCCAAAACAGAGATGTTTCTCCTAAATGCTCTGGATCTTTATTAAGGTCAGACATTTGCTCCTCCATTTGCTTTGTTTCTTGCTCCACATTTTCTTCACATATATATTGTAAAAATTTTTGTATTCAGCTCTTCATCTGTCATCTGTGAAATACATGCTTCAAAATTGTCAACCTGAGGATGCAAAGATGTTTCTAACATTAGGTTTTCATCCTCTAATACGACTGGAATGGATGGTTCAGATAGATCTTCTTCAAACATCATGGTAAAGCATGCTCCAAGATCTTCATTTTGAGGATTGAAAGTTTGATCCTCTGTTGTTGGTGCAGTTGGTACAAACAGAGCTTCATCCTCGTCAGAATCTGAATAATAAAAGTCAAATCGAGACTGTGCCGGTTTGGGCTCCTGAACTGATACCTCTGGTTGTTGATACTGCTCAGCCTCCTCCTCTGTTAAGGTGTTATTGTGAAATGATTGGTACTCGAAGGTTTCATCAGTGTCATCTGAAACTGGTCTTGAGGTATGTAATTCTGGTTTTCTGTGAATTGTCTCATTTGATCTGTCATCCTCTGAATGAATTCTGATTGTCTCTGAATACTTTCAAATTGATATTATGTTTTTCAAGCATTGTATCCAACTTTTCTTTTCGTTTCTTTTCTTGAACATATCTTTGAGCATGTTTAGCAACTGATCTTCCTCTGATGTTTCTGGTTGTCGATGAAGATCATTGTAGGTGGGTGGTGGATAAGATGGAAAATATGATGGTTCTTCGTACTTTGAATGATTCCAATAATTCTGCCACTCTGAAATATATACACATTGATCGCTCGGGTGGTTACCATCACATATTACACATCCCCCATTTCATTCTGTTGAGCAAATGTAGTATTGCTTGTTCTGGCATCCAGTGTAATTTTTGGGCTGGACAACAGGCCTCAGAAAACCGGACTGTTGCTCCCAGATTTGGGGTGTATCTTCTAGTAAAGCTCGTGATTTTTCAATCTCCCAACAATGTTCCATTTTTCAATCACCTGAAATCAAAAGAAAGAGATAAAAATTACAGAAGAAAATTAGATATAAGTAAATTAGATAGCTTCAAAATTAATAACTCAAGAAAAATAAGTCTCTGGCAACGGCACCAAAAACTTGACCGGCGTAAACACATACGTATAACGCAAGCGCACGTATCGTTCAAGTAGTATAAAATATCGATCCCACGAGGACTTAATTCCTACTGTTGTTATTAATTATTGATTCTATTTATTTACAGGTATCTAATTATAGGGAGAATGGAATTGATTGCTTTTGGTTGGTTGAATGTGGATTTGCTAAATAAAATAAAAACAGACTCAAAAGAAAATACTAAGGAAAATAAAATAAAAGACTCAAGGATCTAGTCGTGACTCCACACAATATTATTATAAGATGAATTGATTCTCTTATTTATGTGTAATAAATCAATTTGCTAACCTGTAACACGATGATATGCAAAAGCCTCTTCCGATGGTCAGACGCAAATACCCAGTATAACCCAATTGAACCATATTCCTATGTCAACCAAATTACCTGGATTCATTAAGATTAAGTTCCAATTGTGGCTACCCCCGCCCGACAGGTATATGTCTATCATGTAAGGAAATCTATTAAAGGGTTATTTATCCTCAAGGAAGATCGAGGGCTATTGAATCTAAGGCTGAAACCTAAAATCCCTATGTCTAGTTCATTTTAAGTTTACCAAATCAATCTTATTGGTGATCAGACACAAGAAGCATTAAGCTTAATACTCAATAAACAAACTAAAGAACTACCCATAAAAAGAAAATCCATTATTAAGTGTGGATATTGTGTTTCATCACTTCCCTAGAATAAAATAAAATGCTGGGGTTAGATGATCCACAATTAATATTTCTATCTAGGAATCTCACTTATTATAATATATAAATTATTTTATATTCTGCTTTCTCAGGAATTAATAATATTAAACATTTAAAACCAGCCATATAGGCGGTAATCCATTTAGTCCAATTACACCAGCCATATAGGCGGTAATTATCTGTCACATAAAGACCAGCCATATAGGCGGTAATCCATTTAGTCCAATTACACCAGCCATATAGGCGGTAATTATCTGTCACATAAAGACCAGCCATATAGGCGATAAGGTAATTTATATTTAAACCAGCCATATAGGCGGTAATAAAGTCTGACATTAATTAATCCGGTTAAATTATAATTTATAAATTATAATTAAGTGAGATTTACCTAGATAATTATATTAAAGGTTTCACATTTTACCCCTGCGGAAAATTAACTACTAAACATAAAAGAAAAGAGAAGAAGAAGAAGAACTACTATTACTATTACTATTACTGAAACTTAAAATACATAATTAAAAATATTATTTATATATACAAAACAAGATGCAATCCTCTAAAAACAGGGAAAACTCTCAGGAAAGCACACCAAATGAAGTGAAGAAGAGCCGAATTTATAGGTAAAATTTGGTGCCAGCGTCGCGACGCCAAAGGTCTTGGCGTTGCGATGCCAAGACACGTCTTCGGTCAACACAGGTTGACCACGCGTGATCTGTCGGCAGAATCAGGAGGTGACACGTGTCACACGGTGAATGTGGTGCAATGAGAAGTCGACACGTGGCACACGATGATTAGCTGAGCTTTCGGTCCAATGAACATCTGACACGTGGCACGCACTTGCTTTGGTCCAATGAGATTTCGACACGTGGCAGACAACGCATTTTAGCTGATCTTCTGTGATGATGACACGTGGCACGACGCACGTTAGCAAGGTCGGCGCACGTTAGCAAGTCCAATTTCTCAGATTCTGACACGTGTCCCTCGGCGCACGTTAGCATGTCCGGCGCACGTTAGGCGTCGCAACGCGTAGGGTCCTAGCGTCGCGACGCGGCCAAATTACCGAATTGCCCTTTTGTCATTTTTTCTCTATTTTTGCCCCAAATTGCTTCCAATGCTTTCCCAACTTTATTTATCTGCAAAATAACACAAAACACATCAAAACGTTCACAAAACTCAAGAAACTATACAAAATATTAGGTTAAATGAGTGGGAAATAGTGATATATTTACCACTCATCAAGAATTTCAGCTAACCATGTACTATCTTCGAAACTCATCTTTTACTTTTTAAGACATTGGGGACAATGTCTCATTTAGGTTTGGGGGTGGGGAATAATTTTAGTATTTTGTTTTTATGTTGTTATTTTTAAGTTGTTATTTTTAGTCCAAAATTTTCGAAAAATTCAAAATAATTGAAAATATTTACAAAAAATTAAAAAAATATTTTTTGTTTTTAACTTGATTAATCAGGTAAAATTGGTGTAAGAGATAGCCGAGTAAGGAATTTCAATTCCTGAGACGTATCTTAACCTATTTCGGAACAAGTTAAATTTTGTTTATTTCATTTTGAATTATTTAATTTGTGAATTCTCCATAAAACTTATTAAATGAATCTTCATATGCTCAGTTGACAGGAATTATCAACATACATGGTAACATACAGACATCAGTTGTAATTGAAAAGTTCGTAATATTCAGTGCTATATTTTAATTGGAGGAAGCATCTAAAAAAACGATGGGATAAAAAAAACGTATGAGATCCGAGTTATTAAGTCTGTAAGGGTGTTTTAACACATAGTGCCCTAAAACCAACTGGTTTGGGAGTCACTGGCCCAAAGCTCGCTACATGGATCGAAGATGTTGCAAAAATATATATATCCGAAGTCTGAGTAATTAAGTCCGTAGGGGTGTCTTAACACCTAGTGTCTTAAAGCCAACTGGTTTGTGAGTCACTGGCCCAAAGCTCGCTACATAGATAGAAGATATTGTATATAAATAAAAAAAAATCAAAAATCAAGAAAAAATCAGAAAAATTATTACATTGCTTTAAAAAGGTGTGAATTCTGATATAACTTTAGGACAAAAATATTATTCTCTTCACAACTGCACTTATGACTATTGTGGGAAAAATGAGTTGATTAATATTTTGTTAGCTGTGTATATGGAGAATGGTAAAAATAATCGGAGAATTTACTTATTCAGTAATTTAGAAAGAAAGAAAACAACTCTAAACTTGGATAAGAAGTTTAACCTGTTTAGTCACTAACTTCTTTATTCTTTTTTCATTTGTCTTTTTGCTTTTGTGTGCATTAGTTTTACTATCTTTTTACTTTTATCAAATGTTTGTGGGTATCATTGTTGTAAGCCCTTACGAGACTACAACTCGTCCACTAGGGACACCTAGGGGTTTAAAGGCTTGTTGCATACGCTAAATGCAACCGTGATCCCTACGAAAGTGGCTTAGCTCAATTTTATTTTATTTTAAAGATGTTTATGTTATTTTGATGTTTTACTCGAGGACTGGCAAAATGTTAGGTTTAGGGGTGTGATGAGTGGTAAATGTATCACTATTTCCCACTCATTTAACCTAATATTTTGTATAGATTCTTGAGTTTTGTGAATGTTTTGATGTGTTTTGTGTTATTTGCAGATAAAAAAAGTTCCAGGACTCACTGGAGGTGATTTGGGGCCAAAACAGTGAAAAACGGATAAAAAAGGAAAAACTGTAATTTTGGCGTCGCGACACGACCAGCGCATCGCGCCCGCTAACGTGCGCCGGAACCTGCTAACGTGTGCTCGGACACGTGTCACAATCTGAGAAGTTGATCTTGCTAACGTGCGCCGCTAACGTGCCACCATCACATACTGCCGACAATCCACATCGCCACGTCATCACCACGTCAGCACAATTATTGAGTTAATCATCCAAAATGCCACGCCAGCAGATAAGAGAATCGAAGCAACCAATCAGCACATGCCACGTGGTGCGTCGCGACGCGCCACACCTAGTGATGTCTATAAATTGAGCCGAATTTTATGATTCAAATCATACTCTCTTCTGAATTCTTTCTTAAGGATTTTAAGAAGTTTGTATCTTGTTTGTTTTTTTTTTCTTCTTAATTAATTATTTTACTTTTACGCAATGTACTTTCTTTTCTTTACTTTTCAGTCTTTATTTTCTGCAACTTTACTTTTACGCACAATACTTTCCTTTCTTTACTTTTCAGCAATTTACTTTTCAGTAATGAGGAGGTAACTCCCCCTTGCTGGGGTAAAAGGTAAAACTTTTATAACTAATATTTAGATTAATCTCCCTTAAATATAATATATAAACTAGTTAAAACCTGACTTAATAAGGATACCGCCTTATGGTCGATTGGTAATTATTGAAATTGGTTTTAAGCTGACTAAATTGGATACCGCCTGATTGGTCGGTTGGTAATTAATTATTAATCTGACTTAATCTGGATACTACCGAAATGGATGGTTTGTAATTATCATGCAAAGTTAATATATTATATTAAGAGAGATATCTAAAATAGAAGTAATAAAAGTGGATCAGTTTACCTCAGTAAGGAGAAGTTACCTCCTCATTACAGAAAAATAGACAAAAAGGGCAATATTTTCTATAGATTCTTGAGTTTTGTGAATGGTTTGATGTGTTTTGTGTTATTTTGTAGAGAAATAAAGTTTCAGGACTCTCTGGAGGTGATTTGGTGCCAAAATAGTGAAAAACAGACTAAAAGGGCAAAACTATAATTTTGGCGTCGCGAAGCAAACAGCGCGTCGCACCCGCTAACGTGCTCCAGAACCTGCTAACATGCGCTGGGACACGTGTCACAATCTGAGAAATTTGATCTTGGTAACATGCGCTGATCTTGCTAATGTGCGCCGATCTTGCTAACATGCGACGCTAACGTGCCACCATCACTTGCTGCCGACAATCCACATCGCCACGTCATTGCCACATCAGTACAATTATTGAGTTTATCATCCAAAATGCCACGTCAGCAGATAAAAGAATTGAAGCAAACCAATCAGCACATGCCACGTGACGCATCGCGACGCGCTACACCTAGTGATGTCTATAATTGAGCCGAATTTTCTTATTCAAATCATTCTCTCTTCTGAATTCTTTCTTAAGGATTTTAAGAGTTTGTATCTTGTTTGTTATTTTCAGTTCTGTAATTAATTTATTTTACTTTTACGAACGTACTTTCTTTTCTTTACATTTCAGTCTTTATTTCTGTAATTTACTTTTACGCACAGTACTTTCCTTTTTTACTTTTCAGCAATTTACTTTTCAGTAATAAGGAGGTAACTCCCCCTTGCTGGGGTAAAAGGTAAAACTTTTATTACTAATATTTAGATTAATCTCCCTTAAATATAATATATAAACTAGTTAAAACTTCACTTAATGAGGATATCGCCTTTGGTTGGTTTGTAATATTGAAATTGGTTTTAACCTGACTAAACTGGATACAGCCTGATTTTCGGTTGGTAATTAATTATTAATCTGACTTAATCTGGATACCGCCTATATGGCTGGTTGGTAATTATCATGCAATGTTAATATATTATATTAAGGGAGATTTCTAAAATAGAAGTAATAAAAATGGATCCTTTTACCTCAGTATTTTCTTTTATTGTACTTTTCCTTTATTTACTTTTCAGCAATTTACTTTCACAGCATTTACTTTTCAGCATTTAATTTTCAGTATTTTTTCCAGCATTTACTTTCCGTCATTTACTTTTCAGTAATTTAATTTCCAGCAATTTACTTTATGTCTTTTATTTTATTTAAGCTTTTACTACCCGTAAATATGTGTCGTAACTAAGTCAGTTATATGGGGTTGTGATGAATTCCAATATCACTGACCGGCGTAAACACACACGTATAACGCAAGCGCACGTATCGTTCAAGTAGTATAAAAATATCGATCCCACGAGGACTTAATATCTAATCTATTAATTTTATGAGGTCAAATGATTACTAGTATCTAACAGGTTGATTGATTGATTTGAAATGGTGACGATTCTAAATTTAAAAACAAGTAAATAAAATTGTCGAAAATAGGTTTTAAGAAAATTCAATATTAAAAACTATATAGGGTTGTGATTTCTTCCAATATCATTTTAAAGATGAAGTGGTTATCTTAAAGTTGGGTAATATATTGATTTATTAACCTGGAACACTAAATTATGTGTAAGCCTCTGTCGATGGTCAGACACAAATACCCAGTTTAACCCAATTGAACCATATGTCAATGTCAACCAAATTATCTGGATTCATTAAGTTTAAGTTCCAATTATGGCTACCCCCGCCCGACAGGTATATTCCTATCCTGTAAAGAAATCTATTAAAGGGCTATCTATCCTCAAGGAAGATCGTGAGCTATTGAGTCTAAGGCTGAAACCTAAAATCCCTATGTCTAGTTCATTTTAGATTTACCGGATTTTTTTATTAATGGCCAGTTAATGAAAAAGCATTAAGTTTAAGACTCAATAAATAAACTTTTATATTACCCAAACTATAATCTAACCCTTATAAAACAGTGATATTGGATTTCATCACAACCCCAGATAACTAATTTGGTTACAACACATAACTTGCGCTAGTAAAAACTTGAAAATAAAAGACATAAAGTAAAAATGCGGTAAAGTAAATACTGAAAAGTAAATACAATAAAATAAAATGCTAAGGTAAAATGAATTACTTTTACTACTACTGATTTAGATATCTCCCATAAAATAATATATAAACTTGTGATTCTTTTTCCAACCAGCCATATAGGCGGTAACCTGATTAAGTCAAATTAAGTCCAACCAGCCATAAAGGCGGAACCAAATTAAATTACCAACCAACCAATCTGGCGGTATCCTTTTTAAGTCAATATTTTAAATAGTAATGAATATATTATTTTTAAGGGAGATTAATCTAAATAGTAACAGTAAAAGAATTACCTTTCACCCTAGCTGGGGGAGTTACCTCCTCATGGTAAATAAAAACTGTAAAAAGTAAAAAGTAAAAATTAAATTACTATATTAACAAAACGTAATTAAAATTAATTACAAAACTAAAAACTAAAAAAAACTAAAATTAAAAGAAAGTAGAGAGATAAACTCTCTCTTTAGAAGGATTATAAGAGAGAGAGTGGTGCACTGAATTCTGAAATCTCGAGCTCAATTTATAGGCGCGGATAAGCTCCAGCGTCACGACGGCAAGTCCCTCAGCGTCGCTAGCGCTACTTCTGTTGACGTGGCAAGCTCTGGTTCGCTGGTTTGAAGATTCTGGATAAGCTGATAAGGTGACACGTGGCAGAGTGGTTGGGCTTCAATTATTATGACACGTGGCGGCTTCTGATTGGTCGTTGAGATTCTTATCCGCCACATGTCAGATAAGGATAAGATACTCAATTATTGATGCTGACATGGCGCTGACGTGGCGGTGATGAGGCGGTGACGTGGCGACACGTGGGAAAGAGACTGTCGGCACCATAGAATTGCGACACGTGTCACTTCCTGATTGGCTGACGATGACGTGGCAGTGAGGTGGCAATGTTGACTTGTTGACTTGCTGACGTGGCTGATGACATGGAGACACGTAGGATGACACGTGGCAATGATAACTGTCGGCACCGTAGGATACTGACACGTGGCACGACGCATGTTAGCATATCGGCTGTGATGGTGACACGTGGCACGGCGCATTTTAGCAAAGTCAAACTTTTCTCAGATTCTGAATTGTGGACCCGGCGCACGTTAGCACTGTTCAGCGCATTTTAGACGTCGCGACGCGGAAGGCTTGGAGTCGCGACGCGCTAAAGACCAAAATATCCCTGTTGACGCATTTTTGTCCGTTTTTTACCCTAAATTGCCTCCAATGCTTTCCAAACTTTATTTATCTGCAAAATAACACAGAATACATCAAAACGTTCACAAAACTCGAGAAACTATACGAAATATTAGGTCAAATGAGTGGGAATAAGTGATATAAATACCACTCATCACACCCCCAAACCTAACATTTTGCTAGTCCTCGAGCAAAACATAAAATAAAATAACATGAAAATAAAATTAACTAAGCCACTTTCGTAGGGATAACGATTGCATTTAGCGTATGCAACAAGCCTTTAAACCCCTAGGTGTCCCTAGTGGACGAGTTGTAGTCTCGTGAGGGCTTACAGCAATGATACCCACAAACATTTTTACAAAAGAAAAAGTTAGTAAAACTAATGCACACAAAAGCAAAAAGACAAGCGAAAAGAGAATAAAGAAGTTAGTGACTAATCAGGTGAAACTTCTACTGCAATTACTAGTTGTTTTGTTTCATTCTAAATTACCGAATAAGTAAATTCTCCGATTATTTTTACCATTCTTCATATACAAGCCAACAAATATTAAACAACTATTTTTGCCCACAACAGTCATAAGTGCAGTTGAGAAGAGAGTAATTATTTTGTCCTAAAGTTCTATCAGATTTCACACCTTTTTGCAGCATGGAATAATTTTTTCTCATTTTCTGATTTTTTTCTTTGATTTTCACTTTTTCTCTATTTTTTATTTATATACAATATCTTCCATCTATATAGCGAGCTTTGGGTCGGTGGCTCCCAAACCAGTTGGCTTTAGGGCACCAGGTGTTAAGACACCCCTACGAACTTAATTACTTAGACTTCAGATATAATATATTTTTACAGCATCTTTGATCCATGTAACGAGCTTTGGGCCAGTGACTCCCAAACCAGTTGGTTTAGGGCACTAGGTGTTAAAACACCCTTACAGACTTAATAACTCGGATCACAAACGTTTTTATTTTTTTTATTTTTTTTTTTTTTTTTTTACTCCATTGCTTTTTGAGATGTTTCTTCCAATTAAACTAGCACTGACTATTACAAACTTTTCAATTTTAGCTCATGTCGTATGTTTCATGTATGTTGATAATCGTCAACTGAGCATATGAAGATTCATTTTAGTCTGTTTTAAGGAGAAATCACAAATTAAATAATTCAAAATGAAATAAACAAAAATTAACTTGTTCTGAAATAAGGTTGAGAGATATGTCTCAGGAGTGGAAACTCCTTACTCAGCTACCTTTTACCAATTTCACCTTTTTAGTCAAAATAAAAACACAAAACGCAAAATATTTTTGTAATTTTTGAAAATTTTTCAATTTTTTTGTATTTTTCGAAAAAATTTGGACTAAAAATAAAAACAACACACAAACTAAAAACAAGGTACTAATCAACTAATTCCCTCCCCCAAACCTAAATGAGACATTGTCCCCATTTCTTAAACAGTAAAAGGAGAGTTAAGAAGGTCGTACCTGGTTAGCTGAAATCTACAGGAAATTAAAGGTTAAGATCCAGATTAATTCGACGCCTCTTACCACGATCGTCCTCGGACCAATTTATTTTTGAAGGATAGGGTCAACTTGTGGTTCATAGGCTATGAGTTGGTCTATTAGATCCGAAGCAGTTCTGGCAGTAAAGAGGAGTTCTTTCAAAGGTTTCGACACGAACCCATTTCTCTGAGCATCATCAAGAAACACACAAAGAAAATCATAAAATCCATCAACATTGAGCAGTCCAAGCGGTTTCTGGTGTATGTTCAGGTTCGCCCAAGATAGAACTATAAAAATTTCCTCCAATGTACCCAAGCCACCTGGCAAAGCGATAAAAGCATCAGCACGGTTAATCATTTCTACTAGTCGTTCAGACATACCTGGCACGATCAGTTCCTCTCCGTTTGATGATCCAATAAGATTTGCCTCTGCCAAGGGTTTTGGGATGATTCCCAAAACGTGACTGCCTACCTCCTGTACAGCCTTTGAAACTATCCCCATAAGTCCAAGATTTCCTCCGCCATATATTAAGTGCATATTCCTTGCAGCTAAGACTCGACCCAATTCAGGTGCTGCTTCTATGTATTGTGGCTTAGTTCCAACACTTCTACCGCAAAACACACAGATGTTTTCAACTCGTCTTCTTGAAGTGGCTTCCATTTTTTTATGTATTTCTTTTTCAAATCATGATACCTTCAAAAGTGCAATGACAGGCTGAATTTATAGTACCTAAAAAGGGTGAGTAAAAATAGCACAAGTATCTTCCAGAGGACGATTAGTAGCGAAATAATATCGTGATAGTCAAAAAGGTCTGGATTCTGTCTGAGAAAATAAAAGAAAACAACAAAAAAAATCACAATTATTAAGAAAAGACAAGAGATATAATATTTACAAGAAAAGTAACGGCTTGATTGACGTCTATGCATCATGGACAAGCTTCCCATCCAATTTTCTTATAAATTGGCAAACAGGATCTTTTTGTGTCAGATTCCCGAGACTTAACAGTTGTCTTTCCTTTTGGAGTTGTGTATGTAATTTGCGAATGGCTATATGAACATATCCACTGGGATGCGTCTCAAGAGTTGAAGATATTTCATCTACAGACTCCTTACTCAAGCCATCCCTAATGAATTTAATTTTGTCTTCGCGATTATCAGACACCATTCCTAAAGAACGACAACGAGTGTTGCAATTAAATCGTGCACATTTGAAACAAACACCCATTTTCTTAGCTCTACGTTTCTTTGCATAGGTGCTTCTTCCAAAACCAGACAGATGTGAAATAAAAGAGTCAAAAGACTCACCTGCCAATCAGACTCGGACTTCAATTACCCAACGAATATCATTAGGAATACCATGGATTGTCAATAACCTCATCCGTTCCAAGCGAGTTTTGTAGACTTTTATCAGAGATTTTGGAGGGAGAGAAGAAAATTGCTTGTGAAGATTTGCGAGAGCTTCTTCCATCTTGAAATTACTAAACCTGCAAAAATTAAACACACAAAAATAAAACACACCAAATCACAATATATACACAAATTGCATTGGTTGCCTCCCTACTAGCGCTAAGTTTAAAGTCATCAGCTAGACGTGTCTTCTTGAACGTTAAGCTGGATCTGAAAGTGTAACACTTTCTTTTTGTCACTCAAATGATTCTCCCCAGTAGTGTTTGACACACTTTTTTTTAACCTTGAAAGTTTTGTTAGCGTCAGGATCATGTATCTCAACGGCTCTATTCGGTAAAACTTTGGTGATCACAAATGGACTGACCACCGTGTTTTTGGCTTCCATGGGAAGAATTTCACCCTTGATTTGTTTAACAGTACCTTCTGCCCTGGTTCCAGTTGTATGCGCACTAACTTCTCATCATGTCTTTTCTTGCCCTTTTCTTTGTACAATTTGGCATCCTCAAAAGGCTGATTGTGAAATTCCTCCAATTCGTTGAGCTGGTGGAACTTTTTCTCTTATGTTGCTTGTAGTGCCAGAATTGGCTCCTTTAGTACAAAAGACGCTTTATCTTTAGGCTCTACAGGCAATTGACATGTTTTAAGTTTTTCAGTAGAACTTTGTCTTTCATCAGAGTTCTGAATGGTACTGTGTATCACATCAAGTCTGAAACATTCCTCTTTCTTTTCATCATCTGGGAAATTCATGGCTTTGAAAACGTTGAATGTTACTTCTTGGTCTTGTACCCTCATGGTTAGTTCTCCTTTTTGTACATCAATAATGGTTCGACCTGTAGCCAAGAATGGTCTCCTAAGGATGATTGGCACGTCTGTGTCTTCCTCCATATCAAGGACAATAAAATATGCTGGGAAAATGAATTTGTCAACCTTGACCAGCACATCTTCAACTACACATCTCGGAAATACGAGCGTTCTATCTGCAAGTTGTAGTGAGACTGAAGTGGGCATTGTTTCTCCAATCTGCAGTTTCCTGAAAATTGAAAAAGGCATCAAGTTAACACTCGCACCTAAATCACACAGAGCCTTACCAAAGTTATGTTCTCCTATGACGCAAGGAACAGTGAAACTGCCAGGATCTTTCAACTTCGGGGGAAGTTTCCTCTCAATGATGGCACTGCATTCTTCTGTTAATGCTACTGTCTCGTAATCTCCCAATCTCCGTTTTCGTGAAAGAATATCTTTCATGAATTTGGCATAGGTGGGCATTTGTTCCAACGCTTCTGCAAATGGAATGTTGATATGCAGCTTTTTGAAGATCTCCAAGAACCGGGAAAATTGCTTGTCCAATTTGTTCTTCTGAAGACGTTGAGGAAAAGGTGGAGGTGGAGTGATCTGTTCTTTTTCCTTTGCTTCTTTTTCCTCCATCTGTTGCTTTGTTTTTCGTTTGAAACTTCCTCAGCAGTTGAATTGACTCCAACATCTTTGTTGATTTCAGTACCGCTTTTTAACATGATGGCATGACATTGCTCATTCCCCATTTTTCTTGGATTTGGCTCTGTGTTGCTAGGAAGGGTACCTGGCGGTCTGTAACTCTGATCATTTTCCAGTTGTCCAATTTGATTCTCCAGTGCTTTAATAGAAGCATATTGACTTTGAATTAATGCTGCTTGGGATTGAAACATAGCATCATATCTTGCTGCGTGAGAGTCGTGTTTTGCTTCTATCTTTTTCAAGTGGGTCAACACTTCTGTTATTCCTGGTTCATTTGCCTGCTCCTGGATTTTGTTCTGTTGCTGGAATTCAGGTGGTGGATAGTTTTGCTGTTGGCCTGAATTGTTGCTCCATGATAAATTTGGATGATTCCTCCACCCTGGGTTGTAGGTGTTGGAATATGGATTGTTCCCATGTCTGTTGAAATTGTTGACATAATTCACCGTTTCTTCATGTTGGTTTAGTTCTGGTGCTCCTCCATATGGTGAACTGTGGATCCAGTGATGTTCACAACTTGCGTGCTAAGTGTTTCTAGATATTTGCATATCTGATCCAGCCTGGTATTCACTGCTGTGTTTGCTCCAACTTCATAAATTCCTGCAATTCTTTGGATCATGCTCCTTTCTGTTGGCCACAAGGAATTATTGTTGGCCATTTCTTCGATTAGGTCCCAGGCTTGATCTTCTCCTTTTGCCATCAAGGCTCCTCCAGCAGCAGCATCGATTGTGGTTCTCATTATTCCAGAAAGCCCATTACAGAATGTTTGGACTTGAAGCCATTTTGAATCTCATGGTGAGGACATTTCCGGAGTAAATCTTTGTACCTTTCCAAGCTTCGCAGAGGGATTCTGAATCTTGTTGTACAAAGGATGTGATGTCATTCCTCAGCTTTCCGGTTCTGGCTGGTGGAAAGTACTTTGCAAGAAATTTTGTGGCTAAAGTGTTCCAAGTTGTGATGGAACCTGCTGGTAGTGAATGTAGCCAAGCTTTAGCTCTGTCTTTTAAGGAGTATGGAAAAACACGCAGTCTCATTGCTTCTTCAGCTTCTCGGTTGTAATTGAAAGTGCCGCAAACTTCCAGGAAGTTGCTGATGTGGGAATTAGGATCTTCAGTTGCATTCCCCCCGAACTGAACTTAGTGCTGAATCATCTGAATGCATGTTTTGATGTCACACGCATTTTCTGGTAAGGGAGGTAGTACAATACAGGAAATGAGTCTGTCAACCAACGGAATGGTTCTGTCTCGAATTGGAATTGGTGGTGCAACGTTCAAAGGTTCAGGTTCCATGTTGACTAAAGCTTCTTGGCCTTCTCGTCTTTCCCTTCTCAACTGTCTGATGGTTCTTTCAATTTCTGGGTCAAGCGGTCGGAGTTCAAAGCTTCTGGTTCGTCTCATGTAGTTTCTGAGAACCTGAAACACAAGAAAACAACGACAATAAGTAAAAAGAAATTAGATACAAGTAACGGTATCTAACCCCTAAATTAATAGTGAAAGATAAATAAGTCCCCGGCAACGGCGCCAAAAAACTTGACCGGCGTAAACACACACGTATAACGCAAGCGCACGTATCGTTCAAGTAGTAAAAAATATCGATCCCACGAGGACTTAATATCTAATCTATTAATTTTATGAGGTCAAATGATTACTAGTATCTAACAGGTTGATTGATTGATTTGAAATGGTGACGATTCTAAATTTAAAAACAAGTAAATAAAATTGTCGAAAATAGGTTTTAAGAAAATTCAATATTAAAAACTATCTAGGGTTGTGATTTCTTCCAATATCATTTTAAAGATGAAGTGGTTATCTTAAAGTTGGGTAATATATTGATTTATTAACCTGGAACACTAAATTATGTGTAAGCCTCTGTCGATGGTCAGACACAAATACCCAGTTTAACCCAATTGAACCATATGTCTATGTCAACCAAATTATCTGGATTCATTAAGTTTAAGTTCCAATTATGGCTACCCCCGCCCGACAGGTATATTCCTATCCTGTAAAGAAATCTATTAAAGGGCTATCTATCCTCAAGGAAGATCGTGGGCTATTGAGTCTAAGGCTGAAACCTAAAATTCCTATGTCTAGTTCATTTTAGATTTACCGGATCAATTTTATTAATGGCCAGTTAATGAAAAAACATTAAGTTTAAGACTCAATAAATAAACTTTTATATTACCCAAACTATAATCTAACCCTTATAAAACGGTGATATTGGATTTCGTCACAACCCCAGATAACTAATTTAGTTACAACACATAACTAGGGCTAGTAAAAACTGAAAATAAAAGACATAAAGTAAAAATGCGGTAAAGTAAATACTGAAAAGTAAATTACAATAAAATAAAATGCTAAGGTAAAAGGAATTACTTTTACTACTACTGATTTAGATATCTCCATAAAATAATAATAAACTTGTGATTCTTTTTCCAACCAGCCATATAGACGGTAACCTGATTAAGTCAAATTAAGTCCAATCAGCCATAAAGGTGGAACTAAAATTAAATTACCAACCAACCAATCTGGCGGTATCCTTTTTAAGTCAATATTTTAAATAGTGAAATATTATTTTTAAGGGAGATTAATCTAAATAGTAACAGTAAAAGAATTACCTTTCACCATAGCTGGGGGAGTTACCTCCTCATGGTAAATAAAACTGTAAAAAGTAAAAAGTAAAAATTAAATTACTATATTAACAAAACGTAATTAAAATTAATTACAAAACTAAAACTAAAAAAAAACTAAAAATTAAAAGAAAGTAGAGAGAGAAACTCTCTCTTTAGAAGGATTATAAGAAAGATAGTGGTGCACTGAATTCTGAAATCTTGAGCTCAATTTATAGGCGCGGATAAGCTTCCAGCGTCGCGACGCCAAGTCCCTCAGCGTCGCTATGCCAGCTTCTGTTGACGTGGCAAGCTCTGGTTCGCTGGTTTGAAGATTCTGGATAAGCTGATAAGGTGACACGTGGCAGAATGGTTGGGCTTCAATTATTGTGACACTTGGCGGCTTCTGATTGGTCGCTGAGATTCTTATCCGCCACGTGTCAGATAAGGATAGGATACTCAATTATTGATGCTGACGTGGCGGTGACGTGGCGACATGTGGGAAAGAGACTGTCGGCACCATAGAATTACGACACGTGTCACTTCCTGATTGGCTGACGATGACGTGGCAGTGAGGTGGCAATGTTGACTTGTTGACTTGCTGATGTGGCTGATGAGATGGATACACGTAGGATGACACGTGGCGATGATGACTGTCGGCACCATAGGATGCTGACACATGGCACGACGCATGTTAGCAGATCGGCTGTGATGGTGACACGTGGCACGGCGCATTTTAGCAAAGTCAAACTTTTCTCAGATTCTGAATTGTGGACCCGGCGCACGTTAGCACTGTTCGGCATATTTTAGACGTCGCGACGCTGAAGGCTTGGAGTCGCGACGCGTTAAAGACCAAAATATCCTGTTGACGCATTTTTGTCCATTTTTACCCCAAATTGCCTCCAATGCTTTCCAAACTTTATTTATCTGCATAATAACACAGAATACATCAAAACGTTTACAAAACTCGAGAAACTATACGAAATATTAGGTCAAATGAGTGGGAATAAGTGATATAAATACCACTCATCAATCACCGGTTTATAAGGGGTTAATTTACAGTTTGGGTAATATAAATGTTTATTTATTGAGTCTTAAGCTTAATGCTTCTTGTTAACTGGCCATTAATAAGATTGATTTGGTAAACTTAAAATGAACTTGGAAAAGGGATTTTAGGTTTAAACACTAGACTCAATAGCCCACAATCTTCCTTGAGGATAAATAACCATTTAATAGATTTCCTTACATGATAGGAATATACCTGTCGGGTGGGGATAGCCATAATTGGAACTTAATCTTAATGAATTCAGATTACTTAATTGACATAGGAATATGATTAATTGGATTACACTGGATATTTGTACCTGATCATTGGAAGAGGTTTTTACATAATTTCGTGTTCCAGGTTAATAAACCGATATATTACACAAACGTAAAATAACCACTTCATCTTTTAAAAAGATATTGGAAATATTCACAACCATTGATAGTTTAATAATATTGAATTTTCCTCAATTTCTTTTTGCATAATTTTATTTTATGTTTTAAGTTTAAAGTCATCATCCAATCAAAACAACCAATTCTTTAGATACTTGTAAATATTTGGCTTCATAAATTAATAGCTTAGGTATTAATTCCTCGTGGGATCGATACTTTTTATACTACTTGAACGATACGTGCGCTTGCGTTATACGCGTGTGATTATGCACCGGTCACAAACCTTGGAGGTTCTCCTACCATTTTAACAAGAGAATGAGATTGGATCTTTGCATCATACTTGCTATGTAAGTTTGAACTTCTCTTAAGTTATGTTCTTTTATGTATTAGATGCATGATCACATAGCTTAATGTTGAAATAAGGTTAATAAATTGTGTTAGGATGCTTTAGAAGAATAAAAACAATATGCTTGGTAATTGGGTCAAAAATTTTATGTTAGACATAGACATAAAATTAGAGTTTGGAACTCTAGATTAAAGCTTAGAGTTATGGCTACCATTCTAGAATCACTTGACCACCTTTAGGTAACCTAGAATTGTTCATAAGTCATTTCATTGTGGAATTCTATTTTGGGTTGTATTTTGATTCCAAGAAATGCATATATATATATAATATATATATATATATATATATAGAATTTATATATGTTTATTTCATAATATATGTTGTGGTTGGTTTTGAAATTAAAATTATTTTGGGTGATTTTAAAAGTGTTTTATGTTTAAAATTATAAAAAAAAATATGTGCCCAGCCAAATGGTCGAGGGTGCTGCATAGCAGCATGCTGTGAGTAACATGCTGCTGCCAGCAGGCAGCAACATGTATTGCATGCTGCTTGCGCAGCCTAGCCCGGGCATTTGCGTCTAATTTATCCGGTTTTTATCTCGATTAAATATTTTCAAATCCAGAATTTTTTCTGGCTTTTCTCTAAACACTTGAAAAATAAAATATTATATTTTATTAAATTTTAAAATATACTCATGCTTGATATCCACAGGTTAAACTCACTTTCGCTGCATTGGGCACTGATCTGACCCTAGGGGTTCCACATTTGCCCCTACAGAATGGTATCAGCAGAGCAAGGCTTACCCACACAACACATGTTTTTTGAATCTATGCCATAGTAATTTTAATTTAATTATGCATAAGTCATATTGGATATGTACTGTATGTTTTAAATTAAAATTTTGACCTAATTAAATTAATGACTTGATGGTCATAAATCTCTCGTGATTAGGTTATTACTTTATTTAAGTAATAGTATTAGTAATGTTGGAGCATTATTGGATGGTCCGTCTTGTCAATACAGAGATGAATGAATTTTTACTACTTATATCTAAGACCGTCATTATTATGAGGGTATAAATGTTAGATAATTATGACCCATACCATCACTATTTGTAATAAACATTGTGTTTTTTTGTACAAATTAACTATGTGACAAAAGGAAATTACTATTTTATCATTATTGTAATTGGATTATTGGATATTTATTAATGATAAAAGTTCATATGGTTAAATCAGATTAATAATATATGAGATAATATTAATCCACGAACGATTTAATCATTAAATATCCCTAGTCATAGTATTATCGAGACTGGACATCGATAATGCAGAATAGACTAGTATTGCACTTGTGCGCGTTATGGAAGCTTAACGTCATAGTTCTCGTATGTTTAAGTATTGGATACTTATGCATGTGTGATAAGAGGTTCTGTTAGCCGTTGGTAGTATGACTATGTGTCTATGGGAATCCGAATTAGGGTGGGTGTATGTGGTCCTTAACCTGAGACTTACGTCGCTAGTACTTGCGACAATCAGTTTACTTTGGTATTCGTCGTCCGGAGCTTTAACAGGTTCTGTGTACGCCTGTACTGGGTTTACTGAGAATCGTAGTATATTGGATGTGATGTCAAGATGAGAGTATCACTTCAGTCATATGGAGATGATGGTCACGCATGATACGGTAATAGTACTCTTAAAAGCTGCAGCTATCGGGAAAGTATGACTAGGTCATGACTTTCCGATTACAGAGACTAGTTACTTATGATCCGATATATGCTTCGTACGGGGCAGACACAGAGCCAGCCCCAGGCCTAACATGTGACATCCGATACCGGATCGTATTACGCATTACATATTATTACTATGCCTGATACAAATAATATTTCTTTGTGGATATTTCTAGAGAATTGGGTAGGCACGGTGTTTTGCTAGAAGCCAACCATGTCTTGTAAATCGGTGAGAACGTGGTACGGGGTACGTACGTGTCGGATAGTCCGATAACCGGATTTACTGCCAACATATCTAAGAATCTCATGGGTCGCTTCCCAAAGATTCACCAATGATATTTGACTCGAATAGAATTAATCTGGGATTAATTATGAGAGAGAAAATTAATCTGGGATTAATTACGGTAATATTTAATCTGGGATTAAATTCGTAAAGAAGAGATAACGCGATTAATTTAGAATTAATCGGTAAAATAAATTTAATAGTTAAATTAGATTTTTCTATTTTATTTATTTATTTGGGTTAAAATAATATATCGGATATACTAATTGAAATTGGATTTCAATACAAAATTAAAATTGGATTTTAATTCAAGCGAGCGAATTAATTTGGAATTAATTCGTAAGCGACTTTCGAAATAATTTCAGGAGGCATTATTATTTAATTAAATTAGATTTAATTATTTAGCGATAGAAAATTCGTTTAGTCGGATTAAACAAACCCGAGCCCAAAGTCTAGTTGTGTGAGCCAACTTGAATTTTGAATTTAAAGTGGTGGGACCCACTTCACACATATCACACGTGTGAAGGTGGTAGTTGGCAAAGGTCGTTGGTTTCATTTGCTCAAAACCACTTACTTTTTGTCTACCTTGTTTTGCTTTTTGAAAAACAAAACCACAACAACCTTGTTTTTGGAATACAAGTCAACAAGACACAAAACACAAACTCTTCTCTCCCAAGCCTACCTTGGCCGAACCATATGCTCTCTCATTTGGAATTTTTGTTGCAAAAATTCTACAAGCTAGCACTTAAAGGAGTTGATTAAGGTGATAGGGAAACTCACCCAAGTGTTGGAAAGACTCTACAAAGCTTGTAGCTTCATCTATATCCAAAGAATTTTTGAAATTCTCATCCAAATCATTGAAAGTTTTTTCCGCAAACTTCTTGAATATTCACACACAAATCATCTTAGTGATCTTGTGGCATGTGTAGGACACTAACAATGGTATCATAGCCATCCTAGGCTTGATTTGAAATCTAGGGTTTATGGACTTTAATTTTGGGATTTTGCTTGGAGCATGTATTTTTCAAATTGATTGTTGGGTTATGTTTAGATAATGATGAATTGGATTTGTGCATCATTGGATTTTTGAAAATTGATTAGATTAATTTTCTCCAAAATCCCTCACTTGGCCGAATCTATGCCTTAGAATGCTCATGGTGAATTTTTGAAATTTAACAATTGGATATGTTAATTGGCATGTAATGAATATTGATTGTTGATTTAATTGGATTGAAATCAAAATTGGACATTTTTCTTGCCTTAGCCGTGAGTTTGAAGCATGTTATAAGATTGATATTGCTTCAATTTATGTTGGACATGAATTGACTGTTAAGCATGATTAATTAGATTAATTAGTGTTTTGGAAATATTAGATTAATTGATTAATTATGTTAATTGCAGTCTAATTAGATTAATATGTAATTTGGAATAATATATTAATTTAAATTGTTAGATTTGGGCTAATGGGCTTGGTTGGGCAAAATATGGTTTTGGACAATTGGGTTGAATCCAATTGGGCCTAAAACCATTTCCATAAAGTCCAAATATGACTTTTGGGCCTTTAAAAATTTAATTGGGCCTAATGGGCCTAAATTGATTTTTTGGCATAGGGTGATTCCAAACTTGGGCCTTGGCATCTTGGGTTGGATCCATAATGGCCAAAGCCCATGCCTAAAGAATTGATTGAAAGCCCATTGGACTTTAATTGAATTGGCATTGGATCCTAATTGAGCCTTTGAGATCCATTTAGATTGGATTTGGAATCCAGGTCTAAAAGGCATTATTAAAAGTGTAATTATTTAATTTGGAATTAAATATGAATTAGTATTAAATACAATTTAAATTGGATTTAAAATTATAGTTCGATATAATTAAAGAATACTTACTTTGAGTATTTATTCTTAAACGATTTGGACTCGCACAAATCAAATCGTTGTATGAACATTGGATGGTCATTACTTGAAGATTAATTAATTGGATTAGATTGATTGAAAACATGTTTTGTGTGAATACTTGGAAGTATTTGTATGAATAATGTATATCGGATGGATATTAGACAGGTGGGGGCAATTTTGGAAATTGTTGTAAGTATGGTACTTATTTATTAAATTGGACCTGCGTGTCCAGCCTATCATCTCTTATACTATTTGTATTTCTCTTCTCACCAATTCCCCTCAATGTAAATGAGGTTTCTTATTGTATTATGTGATTGGGTAGAAGAATGTAAAGTGCTAGCGGGAGAGAGAAAGAGAGATTTGTTCTAGGAACAATTTGTTTAAATATCCATCCGCATATCATTATTAATTTTATCATGCTTATTATGCTTTTAGAATGCATGTTTAAGGGTGTATGATGAGTCCTAATCAAAGATAATAAATTGGTTGCCAATTTATGAAAACGCCCTCACATCAAATATTAAGTGTTTCCTTCCATTGAGTGGTTCTTTCTCAAGATCCAAGATTGACTTTGATTTTTTGGTCAAAGTCAAGATAATTGTCCATCGTGGATGTGTTTGAACCATGAAAGCTTTGTTACACATCACATGTCTTGGGCAGTTGTGATTTGTTGGCCAAAGTCAAGACCAATTCTGTTTATCGACGTGGATTACGAAGTTTTCCCACTGTCAAGGCTTAATTGATTCAGAGGAAAAGGTTAGGAAATATATTGGATATATATTTTGGACTTGGAGGCCCACTTACCGGATCTAGGAATTGGATGGGATCCAATTGATCTTAGAGATATACCTAGTTAAATCTTATACAGCTTGTTGGCCAAAGTCAAGGTTGTGTATTATTTAACGGGATCCTAGCCCACTAGGAAATTATGTTTCCCGAGTACTCAACGAAGGGTTAGAGGCTCGCCGAAAATTAATGGGAGGCTTGTATTAAATTTACAATTTCGTTTAATACTCGCCAATACACGCTCTTTTATATTATTTATTCGTCATTATAAATATTAGTTAGACTAATTATTTTATTGTTTTCTTTGAACAGTTAGACTGTACTCAAACTCTACTCCATTTGTCGTTGGTTATATAGTTGGACTATAGTAACCATTGCATTTTGAGTGTACCTGAAATCGTTGATTGGATAGTTGGACTATAGCAATCAAGATGGCTGGAAGAATTAGCGTTAGAGACATAATCATAGGTGAAAATGTCTTTAACGGCTCGAATCATCCAGATTGGGAGATGAATCTCATGATAGTCCTGGGATCCGAGAAGTTACTCTATGTCATAGAGAGACCTCTCGGGCCAGAGCCCGGACCAGAGCGGGCAGTTGATAATGAGCTTTGGAAGACTCATCGAGATGACAACTTCACTGCTCAATCCGTCATGCTTGCTGCAATGACCCCTCAATTTTGTCGTCAGAACAAATGATTGGATCCCTACCAGATGATATTGAAATTGAAGGACCTTCATAGATTTAACCTTAGATCTCAGAAGTACGAATTGCAAAAGAAGCTCTTTCGCTCGCGTATGTCAGAGGGTACATTTGTTGAGCATTATGTGTCGCAGATGATTGCTGACATCGAACAGCTAGGTCAGCTGGGCATTACATTTGAGGCTGAGACTTCGATATATTTGATCTTACAGTCTCTGCCCGACTGCTGGCGCGGGTTCATCATGAACTACAATATGATGAACCAAGAGAAGACTCTTGGAGAGTTGATGGCAATGCTGAAAGAGGCAGAGCTAGAGCTTCTGAAGGGAAAGAAGCACGGGATGCATTTTGCTTCGACATCTCAAAAGGCCAAGGCTTGGCCGAAAGCTTCTGGAGGTGTGAAGAAAAAGAAGAAAAATGGCAAGGCCAAATCATCACAGTCTTCTAGGAAGACGAAGGACATATCCCAGGATGTCTGCCTACATTGTGGCAAACGGGGTCACTGGAAACGTGACTGCCGTAAGTACCAGGCAGACTTGAGGGAAGCTACGGCGGGCAAGGCTCCGGCTTGAGGTATATTTGTTATTGAAATAAACATGTCCACTACTGGTTTTAAAAATTGGATTTTTGATTCTGGATGTGGTACTCACATATATACTGATGTGCAAGATCTGCAGATTAGTAGGAGACTTGATTCAGGAGAGATCGACCTCCGAGTTAGAAATGGGAAAAGAGTTGTTGTTTTGGCCGTTGGCACCTACATTTTGAATCTGCCCTCAGGGAATGTACTTAATTTAGGAGACTGTTATTTTGTATCTAGTTTGACTAGGAATATCATCTATGTATCTTGTTTAACCCGATGCAGGTATACCTTTGTATTTCGGAACACTGGGTGTTTTGTTTATAAAGATGATGTTTTGATAGGTACATCAGATGTTAATAATGGTCTTTATATTTTGAATATAAATGAATCTCATACATATAACATGACAAATAAAAGGCTCAAAATGAGTTAAACAGGTGAAACTTATCTATGGTATTGTTGTCTGGGACACATTAACAAAACTCGCATATCCACACTTTCGAAGTATAGATACTTGGATGGATTTGATCCTAATTCATATGATGTCTGTGAATCTTGTTTATTAGGCAAAATGCCTAAAACACCTTTTAGGGGTAAAGGTGTACGTGCCACCGTACTGTTAGCCTTAGTTCATAGGGATGTATGCGGGCCCATGTCTAGCCAGGCTAGAGGTGGATATGAATACTTCGTAACCTTTACGGATGATGCATCGCGTTATGGTTATATGTATCTTATGAAACACAAGTCGGAAACTTTTGAGAAATTCAAAGAGTTTCGACACGAAGTAGGAAAACATACTGGCAAAAGTATTAAAACATTGCGGTGAGACCGCCGTGGAGAATACTTAAGCAATGAGTTTCAACATTACTTGAAAGAGTATAGTATTCTTTCACAGTGGACTCCTCCCGGAACACCTCAATTGAACGGTGTGACCGAATGGAGAAACCGAACTTTGTTGGACATGGTAAGGTCTATGATGAGTCGCACAGAGCTACCAATTTCCTTCTGGGGATACGCATTAAACAGTGCAATACTTATTTTGAATAAGGTTTCGTCAAAGTCTGTTGGACAGACTCCATATGAAATATGGACAGGAAAGAAACCGGGTTTCTCATTCCTGAAGATTTGGGGATGCTGGACATACGTTAAACGTTTGGATAGTACCAAACTAGAACCCAAATCGGATAAGTGCCTATTTGTTGGTTATCATAGGGAAACCAAATGATATTATTTCTATAACCCACAAGAGAACAAAATATTTGATGCTCTCCATGCGGTTTTCCTAGAAAATGAATTCATGAATGCAGTGGCAAGTGAGAGGAAAGTAGAACTCGATGAAAATTGGAGTGATACTGTTCCAGACACTGACCCTATCACGGAACACAAATAGTCCATCATGGATGAGACTGTTCTATAATCTTCTAATACACAAGAACCACGTAGGTCAGAGAGATTCAGAAAACAACCTGAAAGGTATGGGTTTCTGATCTCCCCTCATGTAGATATTAATCTTATTGAGGAAGATGAACCAGCTACGTATGAGGAAATGATACAAGGTATCGACTCCGCTTTATGGAAGGATGCCATGAAGTCCGAAATGGATTCCATGTATACCAACCAAGTTTGGACACTGGTTGATGCACCAGAAGGCGTTAAGCCTATTGGTTGTAAATGGGTCTTCAAAAAGAAAACAAACATGTAAGGCAACATACAAACGTACAAAGCTAGGCTTGTAGCGGAAGGTTATCGTCAACGACATGGTGTCGATTACGAAGAAACTTTTTCACCTGTTTCCATGATTAAATCCATTCGGATAATGCTTGCTATAGCTGCATATTTTGATTATGAAATATGGCAGATGGACGTCAAAACCGCTTTCCTTAACGGAAACCTTTTGGAGGATGTTTAAATGCAACAACCTGATGGTTTTGTCGTACCAAGACATGCAAACAAGGTTTGCAAGTTAAACCGATCCATTTATGGATTAAAGCAAGCATCACGTTCTTGGAACCAATGTTTTGATGAGATCATAAAAGAATATGGTTTCATTCAAAACGAAGATAATTCTTGTGTATATAAGAAGGTTAGTGGGAGCGAACTGACATTCATTGTCCTATATGTTGATGATGTATTGCTTTTAGGCAATGACATTCCCATGCTACAATCGGTGAAAGCTTGGCTTTCATTAAAATTCTCCATGAAAGACATGGGAGAAGCAACTTTTATTCTAGGAATAAGGATCTACCGGGATAGATCTAGAAAACTACTTGGACTCTCCCAGAGCTCGTACATTGACAAAGTGTTGAAGAGATTCAACATGGATCAGTCCAAGAGGGGGCTGCTTCCAGTGTCACATGGCGTCTCTTTATCTAAGGACATGTATCCTAAAACCAAAGATGAGAGAGATACAATGAGTCAGATCACGTATGCTTCCGCAGTCGGATCGATCATGTATGCCATGACATGTACGTGACATGTCTCTTATGCTTTGAGCATGTGCAGTCGCTATCAGGCCGATCCAGGTGATGGTCACTGGATTACTGTAAAGAACATCATTAAGTATCTTAGACGAACTAAGGATGCTTTCTTAGTCTATGGAGGAGGAGAACTTGAGGCGACTAGGTACGCCGATGCAAGTTTCCAAACCGATAAAGACGACTGTAAGTCGCAATCAGGGTACATAATTTGTTTGAACAACGGAGCAGTGAGCTGGAAATATTTCAAGCAAGAGGCTGTTGCCGATTCAAAAATAGAAGCGGAATATATAACTGTAGCTGAAGTAGCATAAGAAGCAGTTTGGATCCGTAAATTCCTAATTAGATTAGGAGTAGTTCCGTTAGCAGCTGAGCCTGTGCCTTTGTATTGTGACAATAACAGGGTTATAGCACAGGCTAAGGAACCACAGTCTCATCAACGATCCAAGCATGTACTTCGATGGTTTCATCTGATTCGTGAGATCATACATCGTGGGGATGTGAAGATCAAAAAGATCGCATCAGATGATAACATTGCAGATCCGCTGATGAAATATATTTCTCAGCAAAAGTTTGAGCGACATGTACATAGTTTAGGTGTTAGATACTTGAGTGAGTGGCTATGAGCCAAGTGGGAGATTGTTGGATAATTATGACCTATAGCATCACTATTTATAATAAACATTGCGTTTTTTTTGTACAAATTAACTATGTGACTGTAGCACGGCGACGCTGCCCGGGCTCGCGGCCCGATTGGGAGTACGGAGTAGCCCGCGGGGGACTAAACCGGAGAAATAAAATGGAGTCGCCACCCAGTGTGAACTGGGAAATGATTTAAAGCCGCACTCACCCCTCGCAATGGAATACCTCAAATCGTTGGGTTCAGAATGGTCTCTTACTTATGCTAATTGTACTGAAAGGATTTATGCAATAATATAACCAAGTCTTATGCAACACACGCAAGATAATTCAAATAACCACAGGAATCCGCATACCCATAAACATTAATAGAAGCAATGGAATCATATTACATTAAAGAGAGATATTTAAGTACATAATACGAAAGAAATAACCAAAGATGCAGACATGTATAAAATATGATGAAAAAGGGTCTATCCACTGTATGCGTGTTCGCGTAGCGTTCAGAAACGCATTCGAACGGTATGAGATATGAGGCATGATAAAACAGAATACATGCGTTCGAGTAGGGTTCGGAAACGCTTTTGAACAGGACGAGATATCATATATGATAGGACAATACATGCGCGTTCGAGTAGAATTCGGAAACGCGTTCAAATGGGATGAGGCAGAATGCACGCATTTGTGTAGTGTTCGGAAACACGTTCGAACGGGATTAGATATGATGCATGGCAAGACATAATGCATGTGTGTTCGAGTAGCATTCGGAAACGCATTCGAACGGGGTTGGATATGATGCATGGCAAGATAGAATGCATGTGCGTTCGAGTAGCGTTCGGAAACGCGTTCGAATGGGGTGAGGCAGAATGCATACGTTCGTGTAGCGTTCGAGAACGCGTTCGAATGAGGTTACCAAAATGGTATCTAAAATGACATAAACATATGCGTGAATGTTGCTCGAGCGGTACGTGGAGTTGTATCCCAAGTACAGACCACACTACCGTCCATTCGGATTCGGCTACAGAATTTATGTTTGGGTTTCCATCCGATATACCATGAGAGGCAACACTCAAGTAGTAACACAACGCAATCATTAACCCAATGTTGACATACATGAAATATGATAACGCATATAACAATAAATAACCGAAGAGACAAATACGTGAAATAATAAGGAAGATAAATAACACAAAATAAATGCGGAATAATAAAGCAACAATAAATGTAAATTAAATGCGAAATAATAAAAGACTAATAATACGAAATAAATGCGGAATAATAAATATGTGACCAACGAATTTGGCCATTTTCAATGTAGGACTTCACATACCCGGTTGGACGTATTCCACGCCCAACCAAGCATGTCGTTTCCAAGACGATAAAATAAAATATAACAAAGGGTGCCCTCAGGTCTTACCTTTTAAGTCACTTCTCGGGAGTGCGTTGGGACGTCGTCGGAAGGGTTAACGTTTCCGCTATTTTTTCTGGTTTGCTGTTTTACTCGTTGTTTTCTCTGTTTTCACTAGATTTTTCGCTATTTTCTGGTTCGCTATTTTCACTGTTGTTTTCTCTATTTTTACCCGCGGTTTTCCTGCATTTTCTGCTGCTATTTTCGGTGATCATTTTTAGTGGTTGATGAGTGGTAAATGTATCACTATTTTCCACTCATTTAACTTAATATTTTGTATAGTTTCTTGAGTTTTGTGAATATTTTGATGTGTTTTGTGTTATTTTGTAGATAAATAAAGTTTCAGGACATTCTAGAGGTGATTTGGAGCAAAACTGTGAAAATTGGCAAAAATGGTATTTTGGTAATTTTGGAGCGTCGCGACACCGAAACCCTTGGCGTCCCGACCTCTAACATGCGCCAGAGGCTGCTAACATGCACCAGGTCAACAAGTCAAAGTTTGACAAGTTTGACTTTGCTAACGTGAGCCGTGCCACGTGTCATCATCACAAGCGATCCGCTAATAGACCTGGCCAAGGTTCCGGTTCGGAACCGGAACTGAACCGGTTGGAACCGGACGGTTCCGGTTCCAACCGGTTCTGGTTCCGGTTCCGGAACCTAACTGGTTCGGTTAGGGTTCTCACCCTGACCGAACCGGTTGGAACCGAAAGTAAAAAAAAAAAAAAAATTATTTACTTGGAACCGTAAGGTTCCACAAGTAAATCTCAATTTTTTTATTAATAATAATGAGGTTTAAAATTGCAACCTTGAGCACAATAGTCAATTTTTAAGGAGGTTTAAAAATCTTCTTTTTATAACAAACTCTTGGTTATTGACTTCTTTATATAAGCGATGTGGGACACAATAGCCAAGTAACAAATATCCCACATCGCTTATATGAAGAAAACACTAGCCAAGAGTTGGCTATAAAAAGGATTATATGTTAAAAGAATTTTATAAAAAATAATTCTATAAAAATGATGTGATAGTTTGAAAAAACATTACGATTATAGAATTTTTTTTTTTAAATTTATTATTAAAAAAAAAAAAACCAAAAGGGGAACCGTAACCGAACCGGAACCGACCGGTTCGGTTCCAGTCCGATTTACGGTTCCGGTTCCACACTTGTTGAACTAGGACCGGTCGGTTCGGTTCGGTTCGGTTCCGAACCGGAACCGAATCGCCGGCCGGGTCTATCCGCTAACGTGCGCCGCATGCCACGTGTCAAAAATTCAACGAGCCGACATCAGCCAGCCGCCTTGCCACGTGTCACCTTATCGCTTCAGCCGCCTTGCCACGTGTCAGATAGACCAGAAGCAACGAATCAGGAACTGCCACGTCAGCGCATCACGCCGCGCAAGGCTTGTGCCGCCCGACGCGCCCTCTTATTGAAGCCTATAAATTCGGCTCGAATTTTCAGTTTAAGATGTACCACTTCCTCTGAATTCTCTGATATAAATAGGGAGTTCTCTTCTTAGTTCTTTAAAATTTCAGTTTTAATTACGTTTTGTAATAGTAATTTTCTTCTATAATGGTAATAGTAATTTTCTTTCTTAAACTTTTATACTTTTACTATTCAACCATGAGGAGGTAACTTCTCCATGCTAAGATAAAAAGGTAATTCTTTTATTATTGCTATTCAGATTAATCTCCCTTAAAATATAATATATAAACTATTTAAAACCTGACTTAATGAGGATACCGCCATACTGGTCGGTTGGTTATTCAATTTAATCTAGTTAAACCCTACTTAATAAGGATACCGCCATACTGGTCAGCTGGTTTATTTATTGTTCTGCCTTTATGGCTGATTTATTTTGGTTCCGCCTTTATGGCTGGTTTATTGACAAATATTACCGCCTTAATGGCTGGTTGGATTTAATTTGACTTAATCAGGTTACCGCCTATATGGCTGGTTGACAAAATTATCACAAGTATATATATTATATTATGAGAGATATCTAAATAGTAAATAGTAGAAGTTAATTCATTTTACCTTAGCATTTCATTTTATTGCAATTTATTATTCCACAATTACTGTTTAGCAATTTTAATTTATGTCTTTTAAATTTTTAACAGCTTTAGCTATGTGTTGTAACTAAGTTAGTTATCTAGGGTTGTGATAAAATCTAATATCACCGTTTTATAAGGGGTTAGATTATAGTTTGGGTAATTAAAAGATTTATTTATTGAGTCATAATCTTAATGTTTTTTATTAACTGGCCACTAATAAAATTGACTAGGTAAACTTAAAATGAACTAGACATAGGGATTTCAAGTTTAAAGACCTTAGAATCAATAGCCCACGATCTTCTTTAAGGATAGATAACCCTTTAATAGATTTCCTTACAGGATAGGAATATAATGTTGGGCGAGGGTAGTCATAATTGGAACTTAATCTTAATGAATCTAGGTAATTTGGTTGACATAGACATATGGTTCAATTGGATTATACTAGGTATTTGTAAATGATCATCGAAAGAGGCTTTTACATAATTTAATATTCCAGATTAATAATTCAATATTTTACCCAACTATAATATAACCACTTCATCTTTAAATAATATTGGAAGAATTCACAACCCTAGATAGTTTTATAATTTGAATTTTCATTAATCTACTTTCACGTAATTTAATTTACTTGTTTTAAATTTAGAATCGTCACCATTTCAAATCAATCAATCACCTGTTAGATACTAGTAATCATTTGACCTCATAAAATTAATAGCTTAGGTATAAGTCTCGTGGGATCGATACTTTTTATACTACTTGAACGATACGTACGCTTGCGTTATCGTGTGTGATTACGCCGGTCAAGTTTTGCGGCCGTTGCCGGGGACTTATTTAACTTTCATTATTAGTTTTGAGGTTAGATACATTACTTATATCTAATTTTCTTTTTACTTATTGTTTTCGTTTTATTGTGTTTCAGGTATCACTTTCTTAATGAGACGAACCAGAAGCTTTGAACTACGACCGCTTGACCCAGAAATTGAAAGAACCATCAGACAGTTGAGAAAGGAAAGGCGACAAGGCCAAGAAGCAATTGTTAACATGGAACATGAACCTTTGGAGGTTGCACCACCTATTCCTATTCGAGACAGAACCATTCCGGTGGTTGATGGCCTCATTTCATGTATTGTACTTCCTCATTTACCAGCAAATGCATGTGACATCAAAACTTGCATTCAGATGATTCAGCAATCAGTGCAATTTGGGGGGAAATCAACTGAAGATCCTAATACCCACATCAGCAACTTCCTGGAAGTTTGCGGCACTTTCAATTACAACCGAGAAGCTGAAGAAGCAATGAGACTACGTGTTTTTCCATACTCCTTGAAGGACAGAGCTAAAGCTTGGCTACATTCACTTCCAGCAGGTTCTATCAGAACTTGGAACACTTTAGCCACCAAATTTCTTGCAAGTACTTTCCACCAGCCAGAACTGGAAAACTGAGGAATGACATCACATCCTTTTGTACAACAAGAATCAGAAACTCTCTACGAAGCTTGGGAAAGGTACAAAGATTTGCTCCGGAAATGTCCTCACCATGAGATTCTAAAATGGCTTCAAGTCCAAACATTCTATAATGGACTTTCTGGAATAATGAGAACCACAATTGATGCTGCTGCTGGAGGAGCGTTGATGGCAAAAGGAGAAGAACAAGCTTGGGACCTAATCGAAGAAATGGCCAACAACAATTCATTGTGGCCAACAGAAAGGAGCATTATTCAACGAATTGTTGGAATTTATGAAGTTGGAGCCAATTCAGCAGTCAGTGCCAAACTGGATCAAATATGCAAATTCATGGAGACTCTCGGCATGCAAAGCAACATTGGATCCACAAATTCACCATATGGAGAAGCACCAGAAAAAAATCAACTTGAAGAAACAGTGAATTATGTCAATAATTTCAACAGACAGGGGAACAATCCATATTCCAACACCTACAATCCAGGGTGGAGGAATCATCCCAATTTCTCATGGAGCAACAATTCAGGGCAAAAGAATTATCCACCACCTGGATTCCAGCAACAGAACAAAAGCCAGGAGTTTGAAAAAGACCCAGAAATGAAAGATTGGCTTGCAGAGATATTCAAAAAGCAACAAGCAGCATATGATGCTATGTTTCAAAGCCAATCCGCTTCCATCAAAGCATTGGAGAATCAAATTGGACAACTGGCCAATGCTCAGAGTTACAGACCACCAGGAAATCTTCCCAGTAATACAGAACCAAATCCAAGGAACCGAGGGAAGGAGCAATGTCAAGCCATTACCTTAAAAAGTGGTACTGAAATCAACAAAGATGTTGGAATCAAGGCAACCATTGAAGATGTTCCAAAAGAAGCATAGAAACAGATGGATGAAAAAGAAGTAAGGAAAAAAAACAGATCACTCCACCTCCACCTTTTCCTCAGCGTCTTCAGAAAAGCAAACTAGACAAGCAGTTTGCTTGATTCTTGGAGGTTTTCAAAAAGCTGCACATCAACATCCCATTTGCAGAAGCTTTGGAACAAATGCCCATCTATACTAAATTCATGAAAGACATTCTTTCACGAAAACAAAGATTGGGAGATTATGAGACAGTAGCATTATCAGAAGAATGCAGTGTCATCATTCAGAGAAAACTTCCCCCAAAGTTGAAGGATCCTGGAAGTTTCACCATTCCTTGCATCATAGGAGAACATAACTTCGGTAAGGCTTTATATGATTTAGGTGCAAGTGTTAATTTAATGCCTTTTTCTATTTACATGAAACTGCAAATTGGAGAAGCAATGCCTACCTCAGTCTCACTGCAACTTGCTGATCGAACGCTCGCATTTCCAAGAGGAGTCGTTGAAGATGTGCTAGTCAAAGTTGATAAACTCATTCTCCCAACAGAATTCATTATCCTTGACATGGATGAAGACAAAGATGTGCCAATCATCCTTGGGAGACCATTCTTAGTAACAGGTCGAACTGTGATTGATGTACAAAAAGGAGAACTGACCATGAAGGTTCAGGACCAAGAAGTTACCTTCAATGTTTTCAAAGCTATGAAATTCCCGAGTGAAGAAAAAGAAGAAGAATGTTTCAGAATTGATGTTGTTGATAGTATCATTCATGATACTGATACAGTTCCCACGGACAAACTTGAAGCTTGTATCACCAACATGACTAAACTGAGTTAGATGCTGAAATTCTGGAATGTATCAACTATATTGACAAGCCATTTCGTTTCAAAGTAACACAACCAATTGAAAGTTTGGAACTACCAAAGAAAGACTGGATCAAGCCTTCGATTGAAGAACCATCACAGTTGGAGCTGAAGTTACTTCCGAGTCATCTCAGGTATGCATTTCTTGGAAAATCTTCTGAATTACCTGTTATTATTTCATCTTCGCTAACATTGGAGCAGGAAGAAAAGTTGCTGAGAGTGTTACGATAGCACAAGAAAGCTATTGGCTGGACTATAGCAGATATTCGAGGCATTAGTCCATCATTCTGCATGCACAAGATCCTGATGAATGATGAGTACAAACCCACAGTGGAACATCAACGGAGACTCAATCCAATCATGAAGGAAGTTGTGAAGAAAGAAATCATCAAATGGTTCGATGCTGACATCGTTTACCCCATCTCAGACAGTAGTTGGGTGAGTCATATGCAGTGTGTGCCGAAGAAATGAGGAATTATTGTGGTTACCAATGAAAAGAATGAGCTAATCCCAACAAGAACAGTGACTGGATGGAGAGTATGTATGGACTACAGGAAGCTGAACAAAGCCACGAGGAATGATCATTTTCCGCTGCCATTCATTGATCAGATGCTGGAAAAATTGGCGGGACATGAGTTCTATTGCTTTCTGGATGGATATTTAGGGTACAATCAGATTGTTATCGCCCCAGAAGATCAGGAGAAAACCACTTTTACATGTCCCTATGGTACTTTTGCTTTCCGCAGGATGCCATTTGGATTATGTAATGCCCCTGCCACATTTCAGCGTTGTATGATGGCCATCTTCTCAGACATGCTGGAGCAGAGTATGGAGGTTTTCATGGATGACTTTTCTGTGTTTGGAGATTCTTTTGACCATTGTTTGCAAAATCTGGAACATGTGTTACAAAGGTGTGAATATACAAACCTGATACTCAACTGGGAGAAATGCCACTTTATGGTGCAGGAAGGCATAGTTCTTGGACACTGGATCTCACAAAATGGAATCGAGGTAGACAAAGCAAAGATAAAGACAATTGAAAAACTACCGCCACCAACATCAGTCAAAGGAATTCGGAGTTTTCTTGGACATGCAGGTTTTTACAGGAGATTTATCAAAGACTTTTCCAAAATTGCAAAACCTCTTTGCAATCTTCTGGAAAAGGATGTGTCTTTCAACTTCACCAAAGAATGCCAGGAAGCTTTTGAGATCTTAAAACATAAGCTGGTTTCTGCCCCCATCATAGTAGCACCAGATTGGACCCTTCAATTTGAGGTAATGTGTGATGCTAGTGATTTTGCTGTAGGTGCAGTTTTGGGACAACGCAAAGCAAAGATATTCCACACCATTTACTACTCCAGCAGAACTTTGAATGAAGCTCAACTCAACTACACAACCACTGAAAAGGAGTTGCTTGCAGTTGTGTTCGCTTTTGAAAAATTTCGCTCTTATATGTTGGGTCCCAAAGTGGTGGTTTACACAGATCATTCAGCAATCAAATACCTGATCACAAAGAAAGATTCCAAACCCAGATTGATCCGTTGGATACTTCTTCTGCAAGAATTCGATGTGGAGATCAGAGACAGGAAAGGAACAGAAAACCAAGTGGCAGATCATCTATTGAGGCTCGAGAATGGAGAAACATCTGGCAAAGAACTATCAATCAAAGAAACTTTTACAGATGAACAGCTGTTTGCCATAAAACAGCAGGAAGTCCCTTGGTATGCTGACTATGTCAACTAGATAGTGTCAGGAAAATGGCCGTTGGAATGGACAACTCAGCAACGGAAGAAATTCTTCAAAGAAGTCAAACATTATGTATGGGATGAGCCGTACCTGTTCAAACGATGTGCTGATCAATTACTGAGATGATGTGTTCCACAGGAAGATGTCAATAGTATTTTGCAGCACTGTCATTCATCACCATACGGCAGACACTTCAGCGGGAATAAAACTGCAGCTAAAGTCCTGCAATCAGGTTTGTTCTGGCCCACTCTTTTTAAAGATGCTCAATTGTTTGTTCTTCAATGTGACAGATGTCAGAGAATGGGGAATATTTCGAGGAGAAATGAAGGACCATTGAAAAATATTCTGGAAGTGGAGATATTCGATGTGTGGGGAATTGATTTCATGGGACCCTTTATTCCATCATTCAGAAACATGTACATCTTGGTTGCTGTAGACTACGTCTCAAAATGGGTTGAAGCAATTGCACTACCATCCAATGATTCAAAAGTGGTGATCAAATTCTTGAAAAAGAATATTTTCACTCGCTTCGGAACACCTCGGGCAATTATCAGTGATGGTGGCACACATTTCTGCAACAGATATTTTGATGCACTCCTATCCAAATACGGAGTTACTCACAAGGTTGCAACAACCTACCATCCACAGTCAAATGGACAGGTTGAGGTTTCAAACAGAGAAATCAAAAGAATCTTGGAGAGAACTGTTGGATCAACAAGCAGAGATTGGTCTACAAAACTGGATGATGCATTATGGGCCTACCGTACAGCTTACAAGACACCTATTGGTATGTCCCCATATCAATTGGTGTTTGGGAAAGCATGCCATCTGCCAGTTGAGCTTGAACATAAGGCGTACTGGGCACTGAAGAAGTTGAATCTTGATCCACAAGCTGCAGGAAAGAAAAGACTTCACCAACTCAATGAATTGGAGGAATTTCGCCTACAAGCTTATGAGAATGCCAAATTGTACAAGGAAAAGACCAAGAAATGGCATGACCTAAAAATAATGCACAGACAGTTGAAACCAAGGCAGCAGGTGTTGTTGTACAACTCAAGGTTGAAACTTTTCCCTGGAAAGTTGAAATCAAGGTGGTCAGGTCCATTTGTGATCACTCAGGTTTTACCATATGGAGCTGTTGAGTTACTGGATCCCAACACCAACAACACATTCAAGGTTAATAGTCAGTGTGTCAAGCACTGCTGGGGAGATCCGTTGGAGCGACAAAAAGAAAGTGTCACACTTTCAGATCCATCATAACGTTCAGGCAGTCACGTCTAGCTGACGACTTAAAACTTAGCACTCACAGGGAGGCAACCCATGCAATTTATGTATATATTGTGATTTGGTATGATTTAATTTTGTGTGTTTAGTTTTTGCAGATTAAGACATTTCAAGATGGAAGAAGCTCTCGCAATCTTCACAAGCAATTTCCTTCTCTCCCTCAAAAATCTCTGATGAAAGTTTACAAAACTCGCTTGGAACGGATGAGGTTACTGATAATCAAAGGTATTCCTACTGACATTCGTTGGATAATTGAAGCACGGGTCAGATTGGCAGGTGAGTCTTCTGACTCTTTTAGTTCACATATGTCTGGTTTTGGAAGAAGCACCTATGCAAAGAAACGTAGAGCTAAGCAAATGGGTGATTGTTACAAATGTGCACGCTGGAATTGCAATACTCGTTGTCGTTCTTTAAGAATGGTGTTTTATAATCGTGAAGATAAAATTAAATTCATTAGGGATGGCTTGAGTAATGAGTCTGTAGATGATATATCTTTGACTCTTGAGACGCATCTTAGTGGATATGTTCATATAGCCATTCACAAGTTACACACACAATTCCAAAAAGAATACAACAGTTAAGTATTGGGAATCTGACTCAAAAGACCTTGTTTGCCAATTTATAAGAAAATTGGATGGGAAGCTTGTCCCTGACGCATAGAGGTTAATCAATTTGTAAATTCTCGTACATATTAAATCGCTTTGTCTTTTCCTAATAAATATGATTTGTTTTGTTGTTTTCTTTTATTTTCTCCGACAGGATCCATATTTCTTTTTGCTATCACGATTTATTTTACTGTTTAACTAATAAATCGTCCTTTGGAAGATACTTGTGCTATTTTTACTCACCATTTTCAGGTACTATAAATTCAGCTCATCATTGCACTTTTGAAACATGCAGAGTAAAAAATGGAAGCCACTTCAAGAAGACGAGTTGAAAACATCTGTGTGTTTTGCGGTAGTAGTATTGGTACTAAACCACAATACGTAGAAGCAGCACAGGAATTGAGTCGAGTCTTAGCTGCAAGAAATATGCACTTAGTATATGGCAGAGGCAATCTTGGACTAATGTGGATCGTTTCAAATGCCGTACAGGAAGGGGGCAGTCATGTTTTGGGAATCATCCCAAAACCTTTGGTAGAAGCAAATCTTATTGAACCATCAAATAGAGAGGAACTGATTGTGCCAGGTATGTCTGAACGACTGGTAGAAATGATTAACCGTGCTGATGCTTTTATTGCTTTGTCAGGTGGCTTGGGTACATTGGAGGAAATTTTTATAGTACTATCTTGGGCGAACCTGAACATACACCAGAAACCAATTGGCCTGTTTAACGTTGATGGATTTTATGATTTTCTTTGTGTGTTTCTTGATGATGCCCGAAGAAATGGGTTCGTGTCAAAACCTTTGAAAGAACTACTTTTTACTGCCAGAACTGCTCCGGATCTACTTGACCAACTCTTAGCCTATGAACCACAAGTTGGCCCTATCCTTTCAAAGATAAATTGGTCCGAGGACGATCGTGGTAAGAGGCGTCGTGTTAATCTGGATCTTAACCTTTAAATTCTTGTAGAATTTCAGCTAACCATGTATTATCTTCTAAACTCTTCTTCTACTGTTTAGGGAGTAGGTGATGGTTTGGTGTCTTCCTTCACTCACTACCTTTCTATAAGGAAAAACTGTGAAGGCACATAGATAATCATTCACCCATAGCTCATTGTGATAGACTAATTTGGAGGACTCGTTGTTTATTCCTGACACCAAGCGATAAGAGCCTAAGAGGCTTGGGTACTTAAGAGAGCCTCGCTCCACCCTCCCTCTGGGGAATCTACAATGGGAAATCTACCTTGTTTTTAGTTTGTGTGTTATTTTTATTTTTAGTCCAAAATTTTTCGAAAAATACAAAAAAATTGAAAAAGTTTCAAAAATTACAAAAATATTTTGCATTTTATAACATCCCGCCTAGGCCAGGATCCTACCGGCAGGAGACAGGCTAAACCCACCTCCATAAGCCTCTGATTCTAACGAAATTTCGGCATGATATATTCGCAACATCATACAACCTGGCTTGTAGCCAGCATCCATATACAGCAGGAACATACAATCTCGGCCTCAGGCCGGTAACTCAACATCAATGCATTCATCAACAAGACCTCAGGCCTGGACTCAATGAACAAAATATATACCACTTGGCCTCCGGCCAGAACTCAAAATGAAATTATACCATTACATGACTTATACAAATGATATGCAAATACAAAAACCATACAAAGGGCCGTGAGGACCCATAACTCGACCCATGACTCTCTTGACTGCAATTGGGGAGATCCACCGTCTTCAAAGTCTTCACCGAGCATCTGCTGGTTCCATATGACAGCTACTGACCTGCAAAACTACAAACTGTGGTGGTGTGAGTCATAATGACTCAGTAAGTAACTATGCTCCTAGATTAAACATACAAACATCATATAAGGTTTATTTCGTAATACATTGATGGCTTAAATTGTCTATGTAGTCTCACGTAATTCTCAAATCTAACCTAACTGCAAAACTCTCATTCAAGTTTAGATGATACCACTTATTACAAGATTTATGTTCTAACTCACACACCCTTACATCTTGTTTCATACTTAAACTTTGAACATCTATACTATGATCATTTAGCTCTATAAATCCATCTATTGTACCAAGATTCATTACGTATCCACTACGTTACTTTAATATCTTTCCACTTTTCTATATATTTACTTTGTATCTAGTTCTGGCCTTTAATTTAAAACCTCTTATTCTTACTTTCTTTGAAATATCATCAAGTCGGTTGTATTAAAATATTATCTTTGTCAGATACTTAACCTACTATCACTGATCATGCATACATACACATGTAATCATTTCAACATGTTATTTCCTTCAAATATTTATCACACATTAAACATTCACAATGAGAATCTCTCATATAGCTCTACATCCCATACTAAGATCATCAACAAATACATATAAACATAATGATGATACCATGTATCAATGTTAGCTATATGCATCTAAATGTACTCATACTATAATGTATTATCATCAACTATATGCATCTTAAATAACTTACTAGAATACATTATTTATATGCACTAATTGAAAATCATACTTTACTCAATATGCTATGTCTTTAGAAGATTCTCTTTGAAAACTCTTTCTGAAAAACTATTATCTAAAAGTTTCTTTGCTGAAAACTTTACTTTACTTTCTCTTTCTGGAAAAATGTATCTGAAGACTGAAAACTACACTTGAAAACTGAGATATGTATCTAAAGAAAACTGACAGCTGTATCTTGAAATTGTAAACTGTATCTTAAAACTGAAAACTGTAATCTGAAAAACTGTTTCTAAACTCTGTTTCTGAAAACCGTATACTGTAATCTGGTTTCTGAAATCTAGGCACTGAAAATCTGAAAAATGTGTACTGAAAATCTAAAACTGAAAACTGCTATGCACCCAGGACCATCACTCAACTGGGTGTACTTGATACCCAGGACCATCACTCAACTGGGCATCACTAGAACTGGTGGTACCCTACGTCCAGGACCAATACTCAACTAGCAATGTAGAGCTCTACACCCAGGACCATAACTCAACTGCAGTGTAGCCACCCAGCTCTGAAATCAGGATTTCGGGACCATGTAGCCCCTAGTCCTGCTCGAGGATCTGAGAGCGTCCCTTCAGTCCTCCACATGTGCACATGCTACTATATCCGTCAATTCCAAAGTATCCGTCAATTCCGAACTGTATCTCAAGTTACATACTGGGGTGAGGTTTTACCTCATGCCCCGAAAACCACGTAAAACTGCTGATAAATTTTTGAAACGTAAATCGAATCTCAAAACTGTAAAAAAAACTTTTCCGAAATACTTTTCTTTCAAAAGCATCTACAACTTTTCTTTAAAACACTTTGAATTTCAAAAACATTGTTAACTGCAACTCAATCTCTGAAAATCTTAACACACACACACATATGCACATGCATATATGCAATTCTCATGCTCCTCTCTACTCTAGCCATGACTCCATCCATAATGATCTTACAAACTATATGCTCAAATATCAATAGAATGCTTGCTCAAACTAAACCATGCTGAATTTATCTTACATTCATACATATCTATATTTATGTATGCATGCACACATTCAAACCATCATAACTTGGCTTACCTCTATAACTTACCTTGCAGGTGGCTCACAATCAATTTATTGCATAATTTATATTCATACACATACAATCGAAGCTCTACTACTATATCAGACATCAAACGTATATGAGTTCCAATGTCTTAGTTCTTAATCTGATTTGCCATTTTCTAACTATCAACTTGTGCTCAAGAATCTCATGTCATAATCTTTTATATATTCTCATGCTATGCATATACTACTCATTTATGCTCTATATCACTTTATATACTCGTATCCATACTCAGGTTGCTAATATTCCTATATAATGCATAAATTACAAACTTTCCTTCATAACACTAGTTCATATATGTTTGTCTCATTTATAACTTTAATCTCATTCCCTAGGGTGTAGTTTCTACAACCCCCAAACCCAAGTCTCATTAAATTATATTTATGACCTTATTCATATGCTCTTATCTAAATATACATACTGGTTTATACCTACATATGTATCTCTATACTTCTATATGCTCATATTTATCTCTTATTCATACCATTGCTTATAATTCCTTGTTCTTATCTATATGTGTATATAATTACACATGCTTCTTTCTTCTACATTGATCTTTATATATATATGTCTATATGTTTCATTCACATAAATATCTATAACTTATGATATTAGTAATTCCGAACAATAATAAATCTCTTAAGTATTCAAAACATGAGTTACTTACCTGGCTAGGCGAACGCCCGCGATCCGGGTCCGATCTGTCAAACAAATAACAAAACATGTCAGAACTGCTATTTGCGGAACTTTCAACCCATCTATACTAAACTTCTGGACCTCCCCGGACCACCGAGTCATCTCTGATACTACGGTTTAAGCTTCATTACACTAATACATATCTTTCTATACTATTCCAACTAGCCGGATAACCTAGATTCTTGTTTTACGCGTTTGCGGCAAATCTTACAGAAAAGTTTCCGCAAACGCTACGGAAGGGTCTCGAACCCTCCGAACTACTCCGGAACCACCAAATTACCCTCGTATTATCATATATATACTATTTTCATGATTACGGTCATCTATGCTCGGTCGCACGAGAAACTCCGTTTTACCGGAAACTCGCTAATACTACCGGATCAATCAAAATTAATCCGTTCTCACTCGAATTCTATGACAAGCATTGATTTAACATATTATATCATACCCAATTCAATTCATGTCTATTTGTTACACCACGGAACTACTGGAAACATCCGAATATATAACTATAAACTTTAAAATAACAAATTCTAAACGGAGAGTCGTACCGAAATTCCAGGGCCATATTCGGACTCCCATCGGCCATACGAACGCACTGGTGCGATCGGAATTCCGATCGGATCTACTGTTCATCATGGGTTTACTGTTCACCACGACTTTCTTCCTCATTTCGCGTGCAACTGGCCGCTGTTCGGTGAAATCGACTCCGCATACTCATAGTACTCTCCGAGGGCTTCGATTTGGTAGCTGGCTCAGGCCGTGAAACGAACCGACGAGCCGGATCCACGAAACCCATCTCACGCCCAAATCTCCTCTCGCTGTTGCCGTTGCCGGCGCTTTCACGGTCGCCGACTGCCACCATCTTTCTCGCCGTCACTGGAGGGTTGGATCTGCACCGGTGCGCCGGCCTGAGGTGGCCAGAGTTTCCGCCGGCGAGAAGTTCTTTACCAAGGGCGGTCGGGGTCGGGTGGAGGAAGAGAGAAAGGTTTGCCATTTCTGCTATTTTCCAAAACCTTGAAGCTTTATATACTAGCTGGGAAAATATCAGATGAGTCCCCGCGAATTTGCTTTTTAGTCCCTATCATGAATTTCGCATTTTTGAGGCCCTTCTGACGCGATTCTCGAAAAGTGCTCAACACAAAAATTGTTCGTCTCTGAAAAAATAGTACGATGGTTCAAGAATCAACTTGATCGGAGTTCGTTTGCTATTTCTGTGACCAAAACTGTAAACTTCACGCGTTTTGCGAAAATCGCGTAACTGACTTTTGATCCCCCGCGTTTTCCGACGCGATGAAAATTCATAATCTAATATTCCAACCCATATGACATTACTTGAACTCTTATTCTTCATTATCATCATGCTCCGAGACTATAATATCATTCCGGGAATCTTCTAGAACAGTCCCGAAAATCTGGGATGTTACATTCACCCCTCCTTATAAACATTTCGTCCTCGAAATTTCTCCGTCCTTATAACTGCTATTCAAAACCTGGTTGAATGTGCAAAAACTATCTCGCTCTAAACTTCACTGACATCACTTCTCTATCTCAATTCTGAACTAACCACTATCCATAAACTAGGGTCCTTAACGGCCCATCAATAACTTTAAACTAGCTATATTGATCTGGTTCTCTTATCTGGCTATACTGATCTGGCTCTTATCTTTGACTGTACTGCTCTGGTTCTTATCTCAAATCATCTGGCCTCACTCGGGCCCTATACTGATTCTATCTTATCCTTGCTGATTCTCTGATCCAAAAGGCCGCAAAAGTACTAACTTAATCCAATATCTTCCTATATGAAGATAACTAATCTATTCGCAACAAATGAGTCACCCACAGACTCATATTCAAGCAAACAAGGCACTGAACAATATAATCATATCATATCAAATAATCATATAAGATACATACAAAGACCTACGTGGTCTTTACCAAACTGAAGACAATCTCCGACAGCTGGGTCCCCACAATTGCAGTCACTGACTTCTAAACCATGCTACTGACTCTGACTCTTAAATCATGCTCTGATACCAACTTTGTAACATCCTGCCTAGGCTAGCCTGTCTCCTGCCGGTAGCATCCTGGCCTAGGCGGGATGTTACACATTTTTATTTGACTAATCAAGGTGAAATTGGTAAGAAATAGTTGTGTAAGGAATTCTCACTCCTGATACGTATTTCAAACCCATTTTTCGAAACAAGTTGTTTTTTTTCCTTTTGAATTATTTAATTTGTAAATTCTCTATAAAATTGACTATAATGGATCTTCATATGCTCAGTTGGCAGGTATTATCAACATGCATAGTAACATACAGACATGAGCTAAAATTGAAAAGTTTGTAATATCCAGTGCTCTAGTTCATTTGGAGGAAACGTCTCAAAAAGTGATGGAATAAAAAAAAACTGAGATCCGAGTTATTAAGTCTGTAAGGGTATTTTAACACCTAGTGCCCTAAAACCAACTGGTTTGGGAGTCACTGACCCAAAGCTCAATACATGGATCAAAAATGTTGCAAATATATATATATATATATATCTGAAGTCTGAGTAATTAAGTCTGTAGGGGTATCTTAACACCTGGTGCCCTAAAGCCAACTGGTTTGGGAGCCACCGACCCAAAGCTCGCTACATAGATGGAAAATATTGTATATAAATAAAAAAAAATAGAAAAAAAAAATCAAAGAAAAAATCAGAAAAATCAGAAAATTTATTCCATAAATTCTTGCGCGGCCCGACGCGCCCCCCTTATTGAAGCCTATAAATTCGGCTCGAATTTTCAGTTTAAGATGTACCACTTCCTCTTAATTCTCTGATGTAAATAGGGAGTTCTCTTCTTAGTTCTTTAAAATTTCAGTTTTAATTACGTTTTGTAATAGTAATTTTATTCTATAATAGTAATAGTAATTTTCTTTCTTAAACTTTTATACTTTTACTATTCAACCATGAGGAGGTAACTTCTCCATGCTAAGGTAAAAATGTAATTCTTTTATTATTACTATTTAGATTAATCTCCCTTAAAATATAATATATAAACTATTTAAAATCTGAATTAATGAGGATACCGCCATACTGGTCGGTCGGTTGGTTATTCAATTTAATCTAGTTAAACCTGACTTAATAAGGATACCGCCATACTGGTCGGTTGGTTTATTTATTATTCTGCCTTTATGGCTGGTTTATTTTGGTTCCGCCTTTATGGCTGGTTTATTGACAAATATTACCGCCTTAATGGCTGGTTGGATTTAATTTGACTTAATCAGGTTACCGCCTATATGGCTGGTTGGCAAAATTATCACAAGTATATATATTATATTATGAGAGATATCTAAATAGTAAATAGTAGAAGTTAATTCCTTTTACCTTAGCATTTCATTTTATTGCAATTTATTATTCCACAATTACTGTTTAGCAATTTACTTTATGTCTTTTAAATTTTTAACAGCTTTAGCTATGTGTTGTAACTAAGTTAGTTATCTAGGGTTGTGATAAAATCTAATATCACCGGTTTATAAGGGGTTAGATTATAGTTTGGGTAATTAAAAGATTTATTTATTGATTCATAATCTTAATGCTTTTTATTAACTGACCACTAATAAAATTGACTAGGTAAACTTAAAATGAACTAGACATAGGGATTTCAAGTTTAAAGACCTTAGACTCAATAGCCCACGATCTTCTTTAAGGATAGATAACCCTTTAATATATTTCCTTACAGGATAGGAATATACCTGTTGGGCGGGGGTAGTCATAATTGGAACTTAATCTTAATGAATCTAGGTAATTTGGTTGACATAGACATATGGTTCAATTGGATTATACTAGGTATTTGTAAATGATCATCGAAAGAGGCTTTTACATAATTTAATATTCCAGATTAATAATTCAATATTTTACCCAACTATAATATAACCACTTCATCTTTAACTAATATTGGAAGAATTCACAACCCTAGATAGTTTTATAATTTGAATTTTCATTAATCTACTTTCACGCAATTTAATTTACTTGTTTTAAATTTAGAATCGTCACCATTTCAAATCAATCAATCAACCTGTTAGATACTAATAATCATTTGACCTCATAAAATTAATAGCTTAGGTATTAAGTCTTCGTGGGATCGATACTTTTTATACTACTTGAACGATACGTACGTTTGCGTTATACGTGTGTGATTACGTCGGTCAGTGGTTCAGGGGCACATTCTCGTACTATTTTAGGGTTATTGTTTTGCTGTTTTTGCGATCTTATGGACTGTTTTGGAGGGGCTGTTTGGTTCGGTTATAGGGGGTGCTTACTCACGTCTAGAATGGCTTCTGGCTCCACATTCACGCTGATTTTGTTCACATGCGCTGTTCACGCCAGGTTGTTACTGCTTTGTCTAGTCGGTGGAGGGCTGCTTGTTGCTTATTTCAGTCGGTGGAGGCAGTTAGTGGCTTTAGGTTTGCGTTGTTGTCGGTTGGTTTTATTGGATCGTCGGTGAGTGAGGGCTGTTTGTTGGCTGGTTATTGGTTTTGGCTGTTACTGATGAACATTCATGTGTTCCTGGCCAGCTTCCACGCCAAGGCTACGTATGTTGAATGACTTATTTTGTGGCTTCTTTCTTTGTGCATGAAAGAGTGGTTTGTGCGTTGGTGTCTTGGTCAGTTCGTGTGTGTGTTTTGGTGTTTGGTCAGTTCGTGTGTTTTTGAGTGCGTGAATCTGCTTTGTGTGTGTTGAACATGAAGATGGGGGATGTGTCAGCTGCATGAAGTGTCCAGGCTAGGGTTTTTGTGTGTGTCTTTATGTGTCTTTGCCGAGAAGGATTGTGCATGCATTTATTATTTCTGAAGGTGCCGAGAGTTAGGGTTTGCGTTGATGTCTTGGTTTAGAGAGATAGTTCCATTAGGGTTTCTTTTTTGTGTTAAGAATATATGCGAGAGAGAGTGTGTGTGAAGAGAGGTGTGTTGCTCTTGGGTTTATTCATTGTTTGCCGAGTGGTTGAGAGGAAGGTCAAATTTGATCGCTGTTTGTGTTTTTGTATTGCGTTGAGTGTTTAGGGTTTATTTGTTTGTTTTTCTTTGAGAGAGGCAAAGAGATGAGATGGGGTTCTAGGGTTTCTCGTGATGGTTTCTACAGTGTGTGAGAGCCAAGGAAGAGGAAAATGAGAGGAGAGAGGGAAGAGGGCATGAAGGGAGATGTGAGAGGTATAAGATGAGTCTGTCTAGGATTCTTTTTGCTTTTGGTCGTGAGTTCTCAAGGAAGAAGATGAGGGTTGAGAGAGGCCAGTTTCGTTTGGGTGTCGTGTAAGTGAGAAGTGTTAGGGTTTGGTTTAATTGGTCTTTATATAGTGGTGAGCTAGGGTTAGGGTTTCTTGGTAGTGTTAGGGTTTTGGATGGGTACGTATGGGCTTTGGATGGGTGTGTATGGGCTTTGGATGGGTGTGGGGGTTTTGGGCCAATATTTAATGTTTAAAACATGAATCGACTGAGCGAACCCGCAGTTAACTAGCGAGTTTAAATTTGACGAGCTATTAATTTTAGAATTTTCCCTTCCGGCATGGGTTCTCCGCGACTTCCATGACTTATCAGGTAGTGCCTCCATACAAGGCTCATCATTGGGCTTTATGCAAAAATACAGTGTCTACAGTCGCCCCCACTTTGATGGGGCTTGTGCAGTGTGTGACAGTGACAACCCTATCAAAGTTATGCATGCATTTTTTTTACTTACCTGGTTCATTGGATGTCATACTTACGTGCTGCTTTGCGAGATGCTTCGAACTGAATTGATTTGATGGCGAGGTGCTGCGACCCCTAAGGTTCATCTCTGCAAGATGCTGTGATCTCTAGGATTCATTGTCGAACTGAGCTGATGTGAGGTGGTTCATTCCCGAACCATTACTTGAGAGGTGGATGGTTCATTCCCGAACCGTTACTGATGAGAGATGGTTCATTCCTGAACCGTTACTGATGAGAGATGGTTCATTCCTGAACCGTTATTGATATGAGGTGGTTCATTTTCGAACCGTTACTGGTGAGAGATGATGGCGAGGTGCTTTGACCCATGGATTTGTTCCCGAACCACCGAGTAGGAGATGCTTTGACCTTTGGGCTTTGTTCCCAAACTGTATTGAATTGATGGCGAGGTGCTTGTGACCCCTGGGCTTTGTTCCCAAATTTGTGTTGATTGTGGGCTTTATTCCCTGGGCTTTGTTCCCTGGGATTTGTTCCCGAACTGTTACTGAGTGTGGGCTTTATTCCCGAACTATTGATTGTGGGTTTTGTTCCCTGGGCTTTATTCCCGAACTGTTACTGAGTGTGGGCTTTGTTCCCGAACTGTTGATTGTGGGCTTTGTTCCCAAACTATTACTGAGTGTGGGCTTTTTTCTCGAACTGTTGATTGTGGGCTTTATTCCCTGGGCTTTGTTCCCAAACTGAATTGATTGTGGGCTTTGTTCCCGAACTGTGTAGAGAGTGGGCTTTATTCCCGAGCTGTAATGAATGTGGGCTTTGTTCCCTGGGCCTCGACCTTGGGATTCATTCCCCAAAACTGCTTGTCTTTGCCGATTTTTCCTTTTCTTCAAAACCTATGAACAAAAACAAGACAAAAATTACGTGCATGTGACGTGTATGCATGTATGCATAGATGTATTTCCTATTCCGATGGGTTAGGCCTTCCTTGTGCTCTTTGGTGCCCTTTGCCTACAAATGTCTTTAGTCGCCCAAATTTCCTTCTTCCAGTTCTCTTCTGGTGATTGCTCAGTTCTCTTTGGTCCTATGACTCAAGATATCGTTATGTCCCTGATTCGCGAGGTGGTAGACTGGTCGCCCCCAGAATTGGTTTAGTTTTCTGCTCTCCGCTGCTTGCACTAGGTCAAAGTGGACTACATGATGTGTCACTCTGCATCAACATACCATATTACAAGCTATGAAATATTCCCAATAGTTATACATATTATTGTCCTCAATGAATGCCCAGTAATGAAACCAGAGAACCTTCAAAAACTCAATGTAACTCAAATCCGAGTTTTTGAATAAATGATCTAAGGTAGACTCAAAGTGTGTGTGTGTGCAAAGTTTTTTTTGCAGATTCGTCCCCAGGTAAGCCAACTCAATGATTTCGTCAAAAAATTGGGATCGATGGGTCAAACCAACCTAGATGTCTCAATTATTCCCTGCAGTTGATTTTTTGTGCTCAATGTGGTATGGTTTTCTTTCTCTTTTGTCTTTTTTTTGTCTTTTTTTTCTTTTTTTTTCTTCAACACACCTACCCTTTAAGGTAGCATTTCTCCTCATAGTGGTCCTAATACTCGCCCATGGGTAGCTTCACGTTTATCGGTTATATGTGGTTTAATTCTTTTCTTTGGAGACTTTTCTTTTATTTTCAACCATACCACACATCATAACACAAGCAAATTAGGATAGATATTTAGGCGAACGGTCATTCACCGACCTACAATTTCTTCAATTAGTCACTTTGCTAACTACTCAGGTTTCCACTACTATAAACCTATGATTAAGTGCTCACGAGTCTAACCTAGATCAATTATTCAAAGCATCAGATAAAAGCACATCAAGAGTTTATCATTTCTAAGATTTCACCATAAAGCAATCAATTTCATCATTGGACTTATGCCTAACTATTAAGGACTAAAAACAAACAATTTTTCTTTTTTTTTTTCTTTTTTTTTCTTTTCATTTTTTTTTGTTTTTGTTTTTTGTTTTTTTTTTCACAATGGTCTCTCTATCCTTGCCATAAGGTTTTCTGTTTTTCGGTTTCCTTTTCCCCGATAACCATGTTTGCTAAACTCTTCTTGACAAGTCTTTCTTCTCAAACCCAACGGACATCTATGATGGCTTTCAAGACACAGGGGTTAACATGATGCGTGTATGCGTGCGATGCATGAGATGCAAGTGGTTATCAAAACAACATATATCCTTCCGAACTTATTCCTCCCACACTCGTGGTATGTCAATTTCTGTCCTAGGTATGGCTTATTTTATGCACCAATATGAGGTGCACAATATCATTCTCTCCTATGCTACGGGGTGAACCTTGGCTACCTCGGTCTTTTTCCATCGGTAAAAGACAAAGACCGCCCATTTACAACATCGACTATTATGGGGATCGTGTCATTGTCTAGAAACGATGAATTGGGCTTTCAGCAACCGCGGTCATGGGGATGAACTTGGATTCAAATATGCCGTAACAAGGCGTATCCTTCCTGGATGAAAGCCAGTGTGGATATCGGACTCATGCTTCTAGCATATTTGGATTATGATTGGATTTTCTAAGTCCATCAAGGCTTTCATACAAGTTGGCCCATTATCATTTCAAAGCATTCAATCATATTATTGCGAGGTGCAAACTTGTCCCAGTTGAAAAAGGCCCAATAGGTTTACACTTTTGCAACAACGTGGCTAAACAACTTCAAATGATAGGTGGCCCAAACACAAAGTGGCCCATCGGTATTTTAGAAGCTTTTGGCCCAATTGTCATAAGACACAAACTCGTCCCAGTTTAAATGGCCCAACAAGTTCACATCCCACGACAAGAAGTCCAAATGAATCCAAATGATGATGGTCCCAAACACAAGCATAAAGGGTGGCTTCTATAGGTCATATAACTATGGTTCTCATGCAGTTTTATGGGAGTATTGATAAAGGCTCCCGCCGATGAAGGGTTGCCCACAACTAGGTCTCCCCACTCAAGGGTTCGAGCGACCAAGTGAATGCACCTTTTTTATACCCTAAGGTACGTGCCAACAAGTGATGATGCGAGATAACGATCCGCCGCCTCGAGCGAAAATGACTTCACGATACATGATGCCATCAAGGTAAGAAAGGGTATGCAAAATATATGAGACAAGGTCAACTAAAGCAAAAATCACAACATTACAAGACATTATTTCGGGACTGATTCTCTATCCCCAGTGGAGTCGCTAGACTGTAGGCACGGTGACGCTGCCCGGGCTCGCGGCCCAGTCGAGAGTACGGAGTAGCCCGCGGGGGACTAAACCGGAGAAATAAAATGGAGTCACCACCCAGTGTGAACTGGGAAATGATTTAAGGCCGCACTCACCCCTCGCAAGGGAAGACCTCAAACCGTTGGGTTCGGAATGGTCCCTTACTTATGCCAATTGTAATGAAAAGATTTATTCAATAATATAACCAATATAACCAAGTCTTATACAACACACGCAAGGTAATTCAAATAACCACATGAATTCGCATACCCATAAACATTAATAGAAGCAATGGAAGCATATTACATTAAAGAGAGATATTTAAGTACATAATGCGAAAGAAATAACCAAAGATGCAGACATGCATAAAATATGATGAAGAAGGGTCTATCCACTATATGCGTGTTCACGTAGCGTTCGGAAACGCGTTCGAACGGTATGAGATATGATGCATGATAAAACAGAATGCATGTGTTTGAGTAGCGTTCGGAAACACGTTCGAATGGGACGAGATATCATATATGATAGGACATAATACATGTGCGTTCGAGTAGCGTTCGGAAACACGTTCGAATGGGATGAGGTAGAATGCACGCGTTTGTATAGCGTTCGGAAACGCATTCGAACGAAATTGGATATGATGCATGGCAAGACAGAATGCATATGCGTTCGAGTAGCGTTCGGAAACGCGTTCGAACGGGGTTGGATATGATGCATGGCAAGATAGAATGCATGTGCGTTCGAGTAGCGTTCGGAAACGCGTTCGAACAAGGTGAGGCAGAATGCATACGTTCATGTAGCGTTCGAGAACACGTTCGAACGAGGTTACCAAAGTGGTATCTAAAATGACATAAACATGTGCGTAAATGTTGCTCGAGCGGTACGTGGAGTTGTATCCCAAGTACAGACCGCAATACCGTCCATTTGGATTCTGCTACGGAATTTATGTATGGGTTTCCATCCGATATACCATGAGAGGCAACACTCAAGCATTAACACAACGCAATCATTAACCCAATGTTGACATACATGAAATATGATAACGCTTATAACAATAAATAACCGAAGAGACAAATACGCGAAATAACAAGGAAGATAAATAACACAAAATAAATGCGGAATAATAAAGCAACAATAAACATAAATTAAATGCGAAATAATAAAAGACTAATAATACGAAATAAATGCGGAATAATAAATATATGACCAACGAATTTGGCCGTTTTCAATGTAGGACTTCGCATACCCGGTTGGACGTATTCCACGCCCAACCAAGCATGTCGTTTCCAGGATGACAAAATAAAATATAACAAATGGTGCCCTCAGGTCTTACCTTTTAAGTCACTTCTCGAGAGTGCGTTGGGACGTCGTCGGAAGGGTTAACATTTCCGCTATTTTTTCTGGTTTGCTGTTTTTACTCGCTGTTTTCTCTATTTTCACTCGATTTTTCGCTATTTTTCTGGTTCGCTGTTTTCACTACTATTTTCTATGTTTTTACCCGCTATTTTCCTGCATTTTCTGCTGCTATTTTCGGTGATGATTTTTGGTGGTTCAGGGGCACATTCTCGGTACTATTTTAGGGTTATTGTTTTACTATTTTTGCGATCTTAGGGACTGTTTTGGAGAGGCTGTTTGGTTCGGTTATAGGAGTGCTTACTCACGTCCAGAATGGCTTCTGGCTCCACATTCACGCCGATCTTGTTCACATGCGCTGTTCACGCCACGTTGTTACTGCTTTGTCTAGTTGGTGGAGGGCTGTTTGTTGCTTATTTCAGTCGGTGGAGGCAGTTAGTGGCTTTAGGTTTGCGTTGTTGTCGGTTGGTTTTATTGGATCGTCGGTGAGTGAGGGCTGTTTGTTGGCTGGTTATTGGTTTTGGCTGTTACTGATGAACATTCATGTGTTCCTGGCCAGCTTCCACGCCAAGGCTACGTATGTTGAATGACTTATTTTGTGGCTTCTTTCTTTGTGCATGAAAGAGTGGTTTGTGCGTTGGTGTCTTGGTCAGTTCGTGTGTGTGTTTTGGTGTTTGGTCAGTTCGTGTGTTTTTGAGTGCGTGAATCTGCTTTGTGTGTGTTGAACATGAAGATGGGGGATGTGTCAGCTGCATGAAGTGTCCAGGCTAGGGTTTTTGTGTGTGTCTTTATGTGTCTTTGCCGAGAAGGATTGTGCATGCATTTATTATTTCTGAAGGTGCCGAGAGTTAGGGTTTGCGTTGATGTCTTGGTTTAGAGAGATAGTTCCATTAGGGTTTCTTTTTTGTGTTAAGAATATATGCGAGAGAGAGAGTGTGTGAAGAGAGGCGTGTTGCTCTTGGGTTTATTCATTGTTTGCCGAGTGGTTGAGAGGAAGATGATATTTGATCGCTGTTTGTGTTTTTGTATTGCGTTGAAAAATTCGGATGATATTTCGATGGAAAATTCCGTTGCTAAATAGCGACGGAACATTCCGTCGCTAAATAGTGATGGAAGTTCCATTGTTAATTCACGACGGAATATTCCGTCGATATTTAGAAACGGAAATTCCGTTTCTAATCCATCTTTAGAAACGGAAAGTCCGTCTCTAATATCCGTTTTTAATTTCCTACGATTTTTTTATAAAATTGTTATTTTTTTTATAAAATTATTATTTTTTTAAATTTTTTAAGAATTAATTTATTTTAACAATATTATTAATATTAGTACGTAAAATTATAAAATAAATATATTAATTACTTAAATTATAAAATAAACACACCAAATAGTAAAATAAAAATTTTATTATATCATGTTTAAAAAAATACAACATAAAAAAAAATACATATAAGTTAATCATCATTGTCTCTCTGCTCACAATTAGTCAGAGGATAAGGTGGACCTGAAGAGGAAGGTTGTGAACTCAAGTCTTTCATCATTTGAAAATATCACTTCATCTCTGCCATCTTCTGTTTGAGATCAAACATCTCTTCATTTCTCTTTTGTTGCTCATCATCCAGTCGTTGTTGTATATTATGCATTTCAATCCTAACTCGCTCTTTTACCCGCTGCTCAACTGTATCATCAAAAGTCGTACTGTAGTACGATCTACCTAAGCTGCGTAACGAATCTGGATATGAAAGCGATGCAAGAGAGCCGAGACCGTACACTCGGCATTTCTTAGTATCCACTCCAACGACATCCAAGTATAGGCGATTGATGTCGAGCTGAGTCTCAGGCTCACCAGACTCCTCTGAAAACTGAGATGCAATCGCTACCATTTGCTCCACAACAGCCTACCATTAATAAAAATATATATAAGAAAGCAAAAATTATTTTGAAAAGAAAAAAAAATTTAATTCATAAACATAAATTTACATTAATGTCGCTCGATCTCTTATCAACAAAAGTATCATCCTTCTTTGTGTGCATATGCTTAAACACCTCATAGCCCGTGGGTGCACGTCCTAACTGAGATTCTTATTTAAAAAATAAAGAATTAATAAATAAGTTTAATAAAAGTAATAAAAAATGTGCGCATGTTTAAAAAATCTAACCATATCAATAGAATGTTGAATGGTAGACTTCGAGCCACCGCTGTGTTTAGAAACACATGATCCTTCCCCAGTCTTCTCAGTTTTTCTATTTTTTTATGTTTGTTGAGATTTTAATTTAAACTATGTACTACTTCAATACTCTTGCCATTTATTCCAAACATTATCTGGAACGCAGAGTGACTTCCCTCATTCTTTATATTTATAGCGCCATTTACAGAGTTTATCATTATACCGATTCTGACACACATTATTCTATGTAGTCCTAACAGCGACCGCATGCGCAGAATCCCACTGATAAAATTTCTGTAAAAAATTAAAAATAATTTGAATAAATAATTAGTAATCAACAATGACAAATAGTACATTATATAATAATAATATACCTGAAATTCATCCCCAATAGTACTATTTTATGTCTTTAGGCACTTTAGTCCACTACGTGCCCTCCTCTGTAAATTTCTCCTTAAATATTTCTCCTATCTTGCGAGAGGTCGAAGGTATGAACCTGCGTATAAAATAGTAAATAAATATTTAGAAGTTTTAATAATAATAATAATAATAATAATAATACAACAACAACAACAACAATAACAATAATAATAATAATAAAAGTTTTTGAAAATCATAATGATCATGAGTAGCAGGTATAATCATAAGTTTGGTACAACTCATTAAACTATGTGCTGCATGAGATGATCCAGCTGAATTCGATCATGCTGATGTCTAAGTAGTAGAAAAAAAGTAGGTGGGACTGCAGAGGGTCTATCGTCCTCTGGTATGGAATGTGATGAGGACCTTTGGTCTGACCGCTCAACTCCTCGTCCTCGGCCAGCTGGTTGTACTCCCCGTACCATATCTATAATCAATCTACAGTAAATGATTTTAAAACAGTGCTACAAATATTCTTATTTTAGGATACAAATCAACATACAATCAAAACTTTATATCCTATATTCTCTAACCAAAAGCCTAAGGTTTCTCCAGATTCTTCATGTAGTTAAGTCTTATTCAATTTTGTTTCAGTTTTTTTCTAAAACTAAAAAACTCACCATAAACAAATCAAATATACCTAACATCAGTTCAAGAACAGTAAAGGGTTTTCACTCTTGATTTGAAACTTATCAAGATCCCATTTGTTTCCCTTTTTGTCTCAAAAACCAACCAGGCATGAAGCAACAAAACACACAGAGATCCAAAACAATTCAGCATATCATTGCATCAAGTAAACGAATTTACATACATGATGAACAAACTAAACTCAACTACAGCATAAAGATGAGTTCAAATAATGCAAAGCTTAAAAGTACAAAGCAGTAGCTGGTAAAGGAACAACCACATCTTACATCATCCGAACTTCAACAACATGCAATATAGTTCTACTGGTAGATAAACCTTCAACTCCATGTTCTTATAAGATTTTTTTTTCCTGTGTTCCAAGTTACTTTTAAGAGATAGAGAATCAAGCAATTTGGCTGTAACCTTAACAGTTGATTCATTGATTTTGTCAACATCTCTAACAACAGCCGGCTCTGTTGGCAAAGATACCTTCCTCTGTTTCTCCAGAGCAATAGCAATGTAAAAGACAGCAGCATCTCTCTATAATCATCAATTACACAATAGCCAGTGAAGTGTATAGCTGAAATTAGAGTAAGAGAGTCTCATCTGAAACCTCATTCCATGACAGATTGTCAAGTCATTAAAAAACTTTCCATTTACTTGTCAAATTTTGTCTTATTTCAGTATATGAGCAAAATATCAGGAGAATTAAGGAAGGGACATTTGGAAGTCAAGGGTAAAATCAAATGTCTTGAGAAAGATTTGGAGATTGCAGAAAATGATATCAGTAATATTCGGAAGGAATTTAATGATGTGAAGCAAAGAAGGGAAGAAGCAAACAGGCGCATTCTTAATCTGAAGAGACAACAGGATGAAGAGGTACATTTGTGTAAATAATACATTCTTCCTCTTATGATTTTACAAAATATGTGACATCTCCAAGTAATACATTCATGATGGAAAGATACATGAGAATAAAAATTTCACTTTAGCCGTAAAAAAGTACTGCAATACTTAAATGAAATAAAAATATTAGAATTTATAGGCACAAATCTTCCCATTCAAGTAAACAAATTTCTTTCTTATTTAACAGCAGGAGTTCTTTATCCACACTTATAGTAATTGAATTCTTATTGTTATCTGCTATTCTGCTTACAAAAGGCTTTCGAATCTCGGTTTCTTTTGTTTCAAATTCATTTTTTTACAATGCCTATCATTGACTGCATCATACGGTGTAGGTAGGCTAAAATACATCCCCTTAATGTTAAAATACATCCCCTGTAGGGTAAAATACATCCCCCAAAAAATCACAGCCCACTTCCCCCCAAAAATTTCCTTCACTGTTTTCCTTCATCCAACCCCAAAAGCTATCTAGCATAACAATTAACAATCCTTCATAGATATAGGCATCATCAATTTCTAAGATAAAAAAAATTCACATATTAATCATCCATCCCATCTTAGGAAAACAACAAAATGAAATATAATCATAACCCAATTGCTAACTTGAACGAACAACGGTGAGTGAGGGTGGTGAAATCTGAACAAAAAAAAACATCTTAAACCATGCTTTGTCAAATGATAAACCAAAGTATTAGCAACAAAAATCAAATACCCATGCATTACCTATGCTTTAAGCGAAGCCAAATGAAAACATACAAGTGAAAAATAGTTACCTGTGCTTTAAGCGAAGCAAAGATGCAAATGCCCCAAGGACCTGGCAAATCAATCAAAGCTGAAATGATCAAAAAGCCACTTCATGAAACATTTATTAGCAGATTTTTCATTTTAATAACAGATTTATAAATGAGGATACAAAAAAGGACGAACCCAAAAAAGCCATTGTTGCTTATTATTAATTTAATAAAATACAAAAGAAGAAACCCACAAAAGCTATTGTTGCTTATTATTACTTTAATACACTACTCATTGTCTAAATCATCAAATTGTTCATCATCTTTATTTTCCTCCAATTCATCAGGTTCTTCATCTGATTCTATTTTTATTTATGGCTCATCGTCTTCTTCAATATCAATGTCCTCAATATCGATATAACTGTCATCTTCACCAATTAATCGTTGAGGTTCAGCATTTGTCACAATTTCTGACAAGAACTCACTTGGGTTGGAAACCAAGCAAACCCCCAAGCATCTTTCTCAAAACCCCAAGAACTTTGAATATTGATTTTGTAGGAACAAAACCCAACCAAGATCAGCCCCTAACCACCATCAAACTCACGTCCATGATAACCACAAGCATGAAATCAGATTGTATTTTGCTAGCAATGGAGACGCCACTAAGTTGCCAAGCTTAGATAAGTCAATTTGAACTTGAAAAGGGGAATCCCTCCCTCACAAGAAATTTAGCCATAGCCAAAGTTTAAAAGCTTGAAAGTTTCTCAAAATGTCGTGTATGTTATTCCAAAGAAGAAGAAAACAAAGTTTAAATAGGTTACAAAGAGAAACAATAAATGTGTGAATGGACAAAAATGTCTCTAAAGTGAAATTACCAAAAGACCTAAAAACTACCCAAAGCTTTCACTCAAGCACGTCCCCAAAAGTCTTTTCCCACCTAAAGTAGCTTAAAACAATGATTAGAAACTAATCTAACTTAAGCTAATTTGAGGTGCTTACATCAAATAGTAAATTAACGTGCTTACTCAATAAGCAATGTTCTAAGCATAATTAACCCTAATGACCTAGTCAACTAGCTTAATTACATCATAAATAAAGTCAACATGTCGAGCACAAATGACAAAAATACCCCCATTTGGCCGAATTCAACATAGTCCCAAAATAGGTCAAATCGGGTCAAAAGAGTGCTGGTGCTGAAGCTGCTCTGCTATGCTTCAGTCTGAGCTAATCTAGGTCAAATGAAATAGCTGGGGACCTCTCTGGTTATGCCCATATGTGTCTCTGGTCTGCACTTGACTTGGTTGTTGCAACTGGTCACATAGCTCTGAGCTAGTCCCGCAAACGCCTCTCTGATCTTCTTTGCTCTTTGGCATGTGATTGGACCTGTTGGAAACTGCATGGGTTCCTCCAAGTTGTTAGTTGCATCCTGTAATGTCTCTGGTGTGGTTGGACTCATGTCAATTTCTATTGCATGCATTTCTACAACATCCTCTTGAAACGCAACTCCACATGACATCGAGGTTGTCAAAGATGCTTCAAGAACTTCAACAACAGCACAAGCTTTTAATTTAGACACAGAACACCAATCGCTTGGATTTTTCCGTATGGTTGGATAAGTGGTGTAATACACTTGCCCTGCCATAATAAACGGATCATATTTTCGATAACTCCTTTTATGATGCACATCTACAAGCTTGTATTGCTCGTGAATACGTGTACCAACATTCGGAGTCAGATCAAACCATTTGCACTTGAATAATACTGTTCTTTTAATCGGTAAGGCATGAAACTCTAACTGAACAACTTCCAGTAACACGCCGTAATAATCTGTCTTAGTTGGACTGTGATTAGATCCCTTAATGCAGACACCGCTAGTCATTGTCGCTCTATCTGAACTGTGATGTTCCGTGTGAAACTTGTATCCATTCACATAATATACCGGAAATGTTTTGACTTTTCGCAACGGCCCCTTTGCTAAGTCCTTTATGAATTTGTTAGAGATGTTCGAGGATGGATTACATGCCTACACAAGATAATAATTTGAATAACATATTTCCATAAGATTTTATTTATAAATTATAAAATACAATAATTTTTTATTTTATACTAACATATGTTTCGAACCACAATGTGAATTCTTGGTCAAGTTTGTTGTCAACCACAGCTTCATCAATACCTGGTTGAGTTTATCTTAACTCTGCAATGTACACACTAATAAACAGAATATGTTATCTTGAGTAAAATACTTATTATAGAAGTAATGTGCAATAAACTTATAAAAATTCATAAAATTAACCACACTTACTCAATATAAGGTTTAATTTCCTCGCAATTCATCAAAATATATGTGCGAGCTGTATGATATTCTTTATCATCTATAAAGAATCTAGATCTATCTCTGCCATATGATCGTCTCGAATTTCTGAAAATTGAGATCATCCCTTCATGTTCTTCCCCTTCACCCCCACGAGTATCATCATTTCGTGGAACTTTTCTATGTCTAGTGTAAATATGTGGCTGAAAGTAATGAGCACAAAATGATGAAGCCTCTTCAACCAAATATGCATTACATATTGAGCCTTCAACTTTAGCTTTATTGGTGACATTATTCTTCAGTTGACGAAGATATATCTCAAATGGATACATCCATCTATATTGCACAAGACCCGCTATCCTTGCTTCATAAGCCAAGTGGATCGGTAGATGTTCCATATAGTCGAAGAAACTTGGAGGGAATATACGCTCAAGCTTACATATAATGACAGGAATGTCTTTCTCTAGCCGCTTCATTTCTTTTTCAGTAATGACAGTACAAGTAAGATCCTTGAAAAAATGCTCAATTCTGTCAATGCCTGCCACACATTTGCTGGAAATAATTCACAGAATGCTATGGGTATTAACATTTGCATAAACACATGGCAATCATGGCTTTTCATTCCATACAACTTGAGCTTTTTCATGTCAACACATCTTCCCATATTAGATGCATATCCATCAGGAAATCGGAGTTCTTTTAACCATTTACATAATGCTTCTTTTGCAGCCTTATTCAACATGTAACAAGCTTCATGATACATAATTTTCTTTTCATTTTTTCAATCCGATGTAACTCCGGACGTGAACAGAACTCCTTCAAGTCTTCTCTAGACTTGGAATTATCTTTTGTTTTCCCTTCCACATTCATGACAGTGTTAAAAATATTATCAAAAAATTATTCTCAATGTGCATGACATCTAAATTATGTCGAATTAATAATGTTTTCCAATAAGGAAAATCCCAAAATATGCTTCGTTTCTTCCAACCACACCTGCAATTTCTGACTATTCGAGCATTATTATGATCAGCATCAAGATCCGTAACCTTTTTCAGTCCATATCCTTCAATCTGCTCTAATATCTCAAAACCTGACTTCACAGGTTGTGCCACTTTATGTACTGCATGCCCCTTCATGAACCACCTCTTGTTTCTTCGAAATGGATGCTCTGACGATAAGAACTTACGATGGTTGTCAAACTATGATGTTTTTCCACCTTTTGTCAAAGTAAATACGTCTGAATCATCCATGCAATAGGGACAAGCTAACTTACCTGCAGTACTCCACCCTGACAACATAGAATATGTAGGAAAATCACTGATAGTCCACAACAGAAAAGCTCGCATCTGAAAATTCTGTTTACTGTATATATCATATGTCTCTACCCCCACCCCCCATAATTCTTTCAACTCAGCAATCAAAGGTTGCAAGAACACATCCAACTTCTCTTTAGGGTTTCTCGACCCAGGTACTATTACAGACAGAAACATGTATATATCCTTCATGCACATCCATGGTGGCAAATTGTATGGCGTCACTATCACTGGCCATGAAGAGTACTGTTGCCCTGTTTGTCCAAATGGTTGAAATCCATCAGTGCAAAAACCTAGTCTAACATTTCGAGTTTCAGCTGCAAAAGATGGATACATCTGATTAACATGCTTCCAAGTTGGGGAGTCTGAACAATGCCTCATGACACCACCCTCTTCAGTATCATGCTCGGCGTGCCACCTCATGTCCTTAGCAGTGGCATTAGATGTATACAATCTCTGCAAACGGGTGTTAGTGAAAATAATACATTTTCTTATAAGGAACATTTATTTTCTGCTTTGCTGGTCCTCGTCTCTGCTTCTTATGCCGAGGCTGATTACAAACTTGCAACTTGTTAGGTCAATATCATCACTCCAATATATCATGCAACCATTATGACAACAGTGAATTTTTCTACTGGTAGACCCAAGCCTTCAATTAAATTCTATGTGCTATAAAAGTTGTCAGTCATTACATTATCCTCTGGAATCATTTCATGTACAAATTGACAAATATCATCGTAACATATTTCCGAAAAATGGTGTCCGCCTTCAAATTCAGGAGCCTAGCCACCGCCGATAATTGTGAATGCACGTAAGGGTTTCCATGCCAAATCTCATGCTCTGATGCTCTAAGCATGTCATAAAGTTTTCATGTCGCGGTATTTGGAGTCTATTCACTATCATTTTGATTGAAAGTAGGTCATGCAGCATCCAATACCATTTCTTGAATTGCGTTGTTCATTTGGGTATACTCAACTTCTGGACTCTGACTAATATCTAGTTCTGAGATATCTCGTTGTTCAGTCTCCCCATGTTTATACCATATATAATAGTTTGGTATAAATCCATATTTTGCAAGATGGAGTCTCACAGTATCAAGGTCAAAAAAACTTCGATTTTGACACCTACGTTGGTTACATGGACACTTAATTTTCATTTCGTCCATAAATGTAGGATGACTTTCTGCTAACTGCATAAACTCATCAATACCCACAATAAACTCAATCGTCAGATACCCATCTTTTAACCTAACATTGATCTACTGCCGATCTGATCTCATTTTATCTTTCAGTACGGTAAATGTGATGTTGATAACTAATGAAAATATAATTGTGACTTTATTGGTAAAAATTATGACATGGTTTATTAAACTCAACTCTTGGCATACAATAAAATAGATGTAATAGAAAACATGATTTGAAACTAACTTGCAATTACTTCAGAGTTCTATTCTACTGTTTATTCAACATAAATAAGAAAGTGTATTATTCTACTGCTTATTCTACTACCTTCACCAATAACCATACAACCAATATATTGATTACAAGCCTTAATTTTCAGCTTAATTTTGGATCCTATCAAGCAAGTTCTACCTTGAGGTTTGAACTAATCACTGAAAATACTTATTACCTTATATGAAAATTAAATTCACTTTTCACACATCTAAGTAAATGGCCAAGTCCTTACTGGACTGTTATAATTAAAACAACCAAAATAGAACAAAATAGCATAAAAACAACAAATATCTGATGCTTGATGAGGCGACTACGGATAGTGATTGGCCTGACGAGCTGCGAGATACGACCTACGAGAAAGTGAGAGACCGAGCTACAGTCAATAAATAATTGGTGCAAGGAAGCAAACGACTCATAAGTTAATAGATAAAAATATGCATGTATTCAAGCAACCCAAATTCCAAAACCCTAATCTATTACAAACTCACAAGTTAATAGATAAAATATGCATGTATTCAAGCAACCTAAATTCCAAGGACGCTATTTTATTACGGCCAATAAAATAGAGACAAAATTTTTCCGTCTCTATTCTGTCGCTAACTGTCCAGTAGCGACGGATTAGCGATGAATATTTCTGTCCCTAATTCACAGTTTTCTTATAGTGAAGCTAGCTCTACTCTCTTTGACATGAAGTGAGCTATAATAATAAATCATTTGCAAAACATTGTCATACTCAAAAATTCCAAAACTAAGAACATCTTAAATTTGAGGGAAATTTATTATGCATCTGCTATTTGGAGCAGAAGTATTAAGGTTGACTGCATGTCTGCACATGCATAATGGTTTTTCAGGACTCGAAAGTACCACCATTGAATGATGATTGGAAATTTCAGAGACTGGTTTCATCATGACATATGACAGAAAACAGAGGTGTGGGGGATAAAAAAATACAAATATGGGGATGATTGATAAGGGTTTGAGGAAAATTTGAAAGAAAAAGAAAATATTACCTTTGATAGACAAAATGTAAAATGGCCTTGATCATGGAGACAATGTAGCAGACTGGAAAATGATTTCTCTAGTCAAATAGAGATTAGTAGGGTACAGGCCTGAGTTTATAAGTGTCAATCAGCAATCACCATGGCAGAGGTAACTGAAAATTCAAAATCGTGTGTAATAACTTATCTTATGATTATGTAACTTCTCACTAGTTAAATTAACTACTTGATATTCAGAAAGCATATTTTTTACTTCTCACTTGTGTATATCAAACATTGTCTTCCAAAAGTGAACTTGAAATTAACCCATCTTATGAAAACTGCATAAGACTAAAACTGACATCCATTCCCATGTTAAATTTCATGCTACTTTTCAAACCTCTATTCTCACAAACAACTTATTAGGGATCCATCTAGGCTAACCCAATTCGTTCTTACCTAACATTGACACATGCAAATGGTTCCAGAAAATTTCTTTGCTATAAAGATCAGAGGCCTTCTAAAGGCACCTCCATAGTTAACAAAAAAACATCAAGGCCTAACCAGATTAAATCCATTACTTTTCCCATTTGGAAAATATAAAATAAAAAAAATAGAGAAAGTATTTAACAATTTTAGAAAGGGTAAGGCAAAACAGTTCAACTTTTTTCTTATCAAAATTATCTACATTATCTTTCATATACTACAAATGATTTCGATTCACTCACAACTCCCACTGATTTCTCATACCTTGGCACTGGCAGTTGGCAGCTTGGAAGCAAATGAGCAATAGAATCAAAGAATACGAAGAAATAGGAGAATCAAAGTCGGCGCCTCCTAGGTTTAGAAAGGGAACAACTGAAGAAGGGAAATAAAGAAGGTAAGAACTGAGAGTAAGAGTGAGAGAGGGCATGCATGGTAAAGAAATTTTAGGATTTAGGTATTTGGGTGTGACTGGCGAAAGGGAAAGGAAAATCTTGTTTATTTAAGTAGGTTAGCGACAGAATTATTTTCCATCGCAATTACGTCTCTACTCAGCAACGGAATCAATATTTCATCGCTATTTAATGACGCAATTAATATTCCGTCAATATATTACGATGGAATTATTATTTCGTCTCTAAATAGCGATGAAATATTAATTCCGTCGCTATTCTATCGCTTTTTTCCCGCTATTTCATTCACGCCACTATTAGTTACAGAATTTTCTCCCGTCGTTAAATTTCGTAGCTAATATTGTAATTCATTTCAATTCTATCGCTATTCCATTTTAAAAATTTGAAATGGAGTTTTTCGTCGCTAATTTCCGTCACTAATTCTGTATTTTCATGTAGTGTATATACGAAGTTCATTAGTGCGCATTGACAAGTATACATTTGGAATACGTCTTAATCCAATATCGTTGATAGTGTGAGGATAAGAAACGATTCAGTACCAAACTAGGAGTCATATGAATGTGATTGACCTTGGAGGTCTACCTAATGAGTTTATAAAGGCCAAGACCGTCGATAATGTAAGGCTGGCGTAAATTTCATGGGATCCACTTCCCGCTATGGAATTTTGATAGTCAAATTTCTATTTTTCCATTAAGGGAGATTACGAAATTACGTAAAGTAGTGGGAGGGCACTAATAGATTTAAAATTCCATAATCAATTAGTGTTATTATTTTTGAAATGAAAAATATTCTGCTACTGTTTAAAATAGTGTCTGTATATGGCTGTGCCACTAATCCATTGATGAGACTTTTGGATACCAATAAGCTAAAATGAGCCGAGAACTATTTCGAATGGGAAATGAACATACGCATTCTCTTAGAGTTTAAAAAGTTGACTTATGTCACTATCAATCCACTACTTGTTGAAATCAATCCTGACTCCACTCCAGAAGAGCGGGAAACTTTTAATAGATGGAAGGATGATAACCTGAAGGTGAAATCCTACATCTTGGGATCGATGGTTCCAAATTTACTGAGACAGTACATAGAGGTACCAGCTGCTTGAAGCATTATGCGAACACTCAAGGAGTTGTTCGAAGTAAATCAAGAGATCGAAATTTATCGGAAGTCTAAGGAATTATTTCGTGCTGAACTCAATAATGGAGGAGCTGTCAGCATTCATATTTTGAATATGATTGACCATATCCGATATCTGGAATGACAGGGCATTGTGATTGATGAACGGCTGGGCCGTAATTTGATTCTGTCTTTTTTGTCTGGTTCTTATGCTGGCTTTGTATTAAACTTCCATATGTACTCAATGTAAGCTAGCTACGAAGAACTTCATAGCATGTTACGCACTACGGAGCATGAATTGAGGAAAGGCAACCCCACATTATACATCCATGGTGGAGCTGGCTCTTCAAAGACTTCTGGAAAGTCAAAGAAAATAAATATGGGGAAGAAGAATATTGCAAAGAAGAACTCCAAGAAGCGCAAAGGCGTAAAACCGTAAATAGCTCATGATCAATGTCTACATTGTAAAAAGTCTGGACACTGGAAGAATGACTGTCCAGAGCTAATAGGAAAAGTATGACCCTCAGGTACGCTTTGTATTTTTCCAATTATTGACATCTCATTAGCCTTAGATGCAAATAGTGGATCAGTGTTAGAAATTGGCAGTCCTACTCATATTTGCAACTCTCTGTAGGTAATTAAGGCAAAAATGAGGCTGAATAATGGGGAAATCCAACGTAGAGTTGGCAATGGCAAGACATTGGATGTTAAATCCATAGGAACGGTTGTTTTAGATCTCCCCAATAGATGTAAATTAGATTTGCATGACTGTTATTATGTTCCCTCACTTATCAGACAAATAATATCACTGCCAATATTAGATAAAGAGGGATATAAAATAAACATTAAGGTTGAAATTTTATGTTTGTATGATAAAGAAAATTTATTGAAATGTGAATGTTCTTTATCTAACGGTCACTATGTTTTGGAAACGTATAGAGATGTCTTTAATGTAGAGGAAAATACAAGTAGGAAATTTGAATTAAATAATATTGAATTATGACATATGAGATTGGGCCACATAGGTGTTAGACGTCTATCCAAATTGGTAAAGGATGGTTTGATTGAAAATCTTACCTTAGATCCTTATCCAATTTGTGAGTCATGTATCCAATGAAAGATGACAAATGCCTCATTTCTTGGTGTTGGACACTGTACTGGAGATTTATTGGATCTAATACACAGTGATATGTGTGGTCCATTAAATTATATCGTTCATGATGGTTCAACATACTTCGTGACTTTCACAAATAATAAGTTTAGATATGGATATGTCTATCTGATGAAATATAAGTCGGAAACATTTGACAAGTTCAAAATATTCTTAAACGAAGTAGAAAAACAAACCAGTAAATTCATCAAGTGTCTTAGATCAGATCGAGGCGATGAATACATGAGTGAAGAATTCAGAAATTATTTAATAGAGAATGGAATTCCAACCTAATATAGCCCACCTGGAACACCTCAACACAATGGTGTGTCTGAACGTAGAAATCGTACTTTATTGGATATGGTGTGATCAATGATGAGCTATACAGATCTTCATTATTACTTTTGGGGTTACGCTTTACTAACTGCTTCTCATATACTTAATAGAGTTCCATCAAAAGATGTTTCTATGACCCCCTTATTAGATATGGTTCGGTAGAAATCCAAGTCTTAGGCATTTAAGGATTTGGGGTTGTCCTGCATACGTTAGAGTTGCGCAACGGGATAAAATTGTTGGAGATTCTAAGCATCCCAAGATCAATAAAACAAGCATGAACATGTGTGAATACATTCGAGGAAGTCGCGGAATACTTACATCTATCGGTTGAGCGATGCTTTGACGAACAAAAAATGAATTCTGCTCACTGGTTTGTACTCGACAGTGGCTGCTGTTTTGCTCACTGGTTCGGCCATCAATCAACAAGAAACCAAGCTCCAAGCTTCTTCATTTGATTCCCGGCTCATGGGTGGACTTCCCTATCACCTTCGCGTGATCCCGGAGTGTGCTAGCACTCTTGATTTTGCCACAAAATCGTACTAGCTTCCCTTTCTTGCTCACGGTTATGAACCAGAAAATGGAGGAGAGAAAAATGCCCATTTGGGCGTGACTTGTTGGAGAGAATAAGTGAGTTGTCTCTTTTAATTTTGTGTATCTAATACCAAAATCAAAAGTCAAACACCATTATAATAATAGTATATGTCAATCAAGCTTTCAAAAAGCTTTCCATCAACTCACATCAAGTCACATCTATCAATCAAGTTGTCAAGTCACATCACTCAAATTGACAAGTGATTTGACGCTTGATGCGACTAATGATTTGACGCTTGATTTGACTTGCGTGCCGCACTTGAATTCGAAATGCGAATGTGCTCGCAAATAATCCCGGACTCGGGTTCGCTAATTCCAAATTAACGAATTTTCCGTTGCGACGTAATTAAATGATTACGCCTAGCGAAGTCACTATTCACGTCGCTAACGAATTAATTCTAAATTAACTCGTTCGCCCGAATTAAAATCTAATTTTAATTCCGCGTCGAAATCCAATTTCATTTAATATATCAAATATATTAATTTATCGATTAATTCCAAATTAATCGTTCTCTCTATTTAAATGATATTTTATCCCAGATAAAATATCTCCGCAATTAATCCCAGATTAATTTTCTATCTCATCTAATTAATCTCAGATTAATTAAAAGTGCGAGTCATACGTCATCGGTGAATCTTTGGGAAGCGACCCATGAGATCCCCATATATGTTGGCAGTAAATTCGGTCGTCGGACTATCCGAACACGTAAGTACCTCGTACTACGTTTATACCGATTTACAAGACAAGGTTGGCTTCTAGAAAAGCGCCATGCCTACCCAATTCTCCGGAAATATCCTTACAGGAATATAAGGATCTATATCAGGCGTAGTATACGTAGTATTGCGTATTTCTGTCCAGTATCGGATGATCACATGCAAGGCCTGGGGCTGGTATAGTGTCTTCCCCGTACGAAGCATATATCGGATTACGAGCAGCTAGTCTCTTTAATATCGGATAATTATGACCAAGTCATATTATCCCGACGGTTGTAACCTTTTTAGAGAACCAGTTCTGTATCCCTGTGCGATCATCAACTCCATATGACTAGAGTGACACTTCTGTCTTGACATCACACCTAACACATTACGATTCTCAATATACCCAGCATTGGCGTACACAGAACTTGTTAAAGCCCTGGACGACCGCAACCAAAGTATATTGATTGTCACAAGTATTAGCGGTGCAAGTCTCAGGTTAAGACCAAATACACCTACCCTGATTTCGGACTTCCATAGACACATAGTCATACTACCAATGGAATTCCGAGGGGGTCTATCCAGAGCGAAGCTGTTTCCCGTACTATCGGTAAAACACAACCTCTTATTACACTTGCATGAGTATCCTATACCCAAATATATGAGAACTATGCCGTTGTGCCCTCACAACGCGCACAAGTGTAACACTAGTCTTTTACGCATTCATCGATGTCCAATCTCGATAATGCTCTGACTATGGATGTTTAATGATTTATCCTTCGTGGACTAATACTGTCTCATATCATTCTCAATCCAAGAACAAATCACAGGGACCTCATATCCTTTATATATCTAGGTGATCTAATCACAAGTGATAAGAGTGCAATCTCATTTGTCACATAGTTAATTTGTACAACAACACCATGATTTGTACAAATAGTGACGCTATGGGTCATAATTGTCCAACAAAACTAGCACCCAGAGTGTATAAATAAAGGTTCGTTGGATATCCTAAAAACTCTTTGAGATATCAATTCTATGATTCTGAGCAACGAAATGTATTTGTTGTTTGCTTTGCCACTTTTCTTGAAAAGGAATTTTTGAGAAATAGTGGGAGTTATAGAAAGATTGAACTTGAAGAGTATGATCCCAACAGTAAGGAACCAGAGATGGAACCAAAGATCCAAATAGGTGAAGTATCTACAACACATGTTTTATGTAAGTCGAATAGAATATCAAGGCCTCTTTAAAGACTATTTTTAACATATGATACGAGCCTTGATGTTCTCCTTTTGGAGGAAACAGATCCGACTACGTATAAAAAGAGATATTGGATATCGATTCGGGAAAATAGCAGGAAGCCATGAATCCAAAATGGATTCAATGCATGACAATCAAGTCTGGGACTTAGTTGAACTTCCTGAATGAGTTAAAACTATTGGTTGTAAATGGGTTTACAAAAGGAAGCAATGGCCTGATGGAAAGGTAAGAACCTTTAATGCCCGACTGGTAGCGAAATGGTACACTCAACGTCCTGAGATGGACTTTGAGGAAACTTTTTCACCAGTAGTCATGCTAAAATCCATTAGGATTCTTTTAGCCATTGTTGTATACCACGATTATGAGATATGACATATGGATGTGGAAACCGCTTTCCTAAATAGATTCCTTGAGGAGGATATATATATGGAACAACCAGAGGGTTTCGTAATCAGTGAGACTTCAAATTTGGTTTGTAAGCTCCAAAAGTCTATTTATGGACTTAAACGGGCATCCCGAAGCTGGAATCGTCATTTTGATGAGATAATTAGATTATCTGGATTCATCAAGAATGAGGAAGAACTATGTGTTAATAAGAAAGTGAGTAGGAGCATGATAATTTTCCTAATCTTGTCTATAGATGACATCATTATCATAGGAAATGATATAGGATTGATGCAAAGTGTGAAAGCCTACATTTGCAAGAACTTCTCCATGAAATATATGGGTGAAGCTTCATATATACTAGGTATAAGGCTCTGTCGAGATAGAGTTAGGAAGCTTATAGGATTGTCACAATCGGCGTACATTGATAAGATGTTAGAAGGTACGATTTTACAAACTGCAAGGCAGTATATGTTCCTTTCCGATATGACATACATCTTTCAAAGAAAATGGCACCTCAGACTGAGGAGGAAAGAGTTAAGATGTCTAACTTGCTATACGCTTCTTATATTGGAACCATAATGTATGATATGTTATGTACAAGACCTGACATCAATTTTGACGTCAGTGTGACTAGCCGATATCAATCTGATCCAAGTAATGATCATTGGACATCTGTGAAACATATACTGAAATATCTTAAAGGTACTAGGGATAAGTTTCTGATATATGGAGAAGATAAGCTACAAGTTAAGGGTTATACAAACTCCGACTTCCAATTAGATCGAGATGATAGAAAATCTACATCAGGTTACATATTTACCCTTAACGGTGGTATGGTTAGTTGACGATGTTCAAAGAAAGGCTCAACGGCTGATTCCACCACTGAGGCAGAATTTATAGCGGCTTCAAAAGCTATATGAATTAGAAATTTTATCACAGAACTTGGCATTGTGCCTAGTATTGCGAATTCGATCTCATTATACTGTGATAATAGCGGAGCCATTGCGTAGGCTAAGGAGTCGAGAGCGCATTCCAAGTCTAAACACGTTGAAAGGAAATACCGCGTAATTAGAGAGATAATTGACGAAAAGACATAGTGGTCTTGAAGGTTCAAGGACTAGACAATATAGCAGACTCGCTTACAAAGGCCTTACCTCCTAAGTTATTCGATAAACATGTGGAGAAGATGGGACTGCGGTACCATCCAGATTGGCACTAAACAAGTGGGAGTTTGTACATTTTATTATTTATTAATAAAATAACTATATTTTCATTTCATACATTATTAATGGTATTGTCATTATGCGTGTTAGATTGATGTATAAATATGCTAAGAATGACATCGACCTTAGAATAGTATTGTAGTAATATTGGACAATATGTGGTCTGACATTGGGATAAATATTACTATTGTAAATTATTCTTAAAGTAAATATTCCTAGCCGTTATTTTTGGAATATGATCGAATTCATATAACCTAGAAGATTAGCACATGTCGTATATTGGAATTGGAGTTCCAATGGTTTAACCCAATGTACCATGAGTTTTGGAAACTCGTATAAATGTGTGGGTATTGGTTGGACCGAATACTAAATGACTCACAAGTGATTCCTAATAGTTGAAAGTATACACCACCGTCAATAGGAATCTCCTCGAGTCGAGTAGCATATGTGATCCTTTGACTATATGATAACATTGATTTTGTGTGAGATCCTTCATACTTTGATGCCATGTATGTCAGAAACCTTTCATGGTCTGGCCTCTAGATGTTCGTTGGGTGTGGACCGATGCACTCAGTATGTTTACCATAAGGGGTAAACAAGTGTGAAGCAAGATATGATTCGTCGGCCCGTATGTTTACCATAAGGGGTTTAGGTATCCATGTGAGTAAAGTCATGATTCTTAAAGCTTTGGCCAAAATCGATCACCTAGGGTGGATCGCATCAGTTATGAAGAATCGTGGACATATCAATATGAGTTGTGCGCCTCGGAAATTTGATGGTGTATTCTATGTTTCATGAGCACAACTCGGATAGCCTACGACGAATAGATTGTTAAACATATGTCATGACCTCGACTTGTATAGTTCAGAAATGTCGTTCATGTTCTTCGCGAATTCGGAGGTGACCGAATTACGTACATATTATCTAGGCTTATATAACGAACGTGCCTAAACTTAGAGAGTCTCAATATGAAGTGTACTCGTTGAGATCTTGGGTAGCCGATTAATTTTGATAAAAGATAATATTTGATATTATAATTATCAACTAAGATAATCAAGTGTTATTGGATAACATTGATTATTTACTTTGACCTAATTGGATTAATTCAATAATTACACAATGGCTTAATTGTAAAATCATAATTATCTCTACCATTTGAGGATATTATGGTAATTGTAAGTATGTATAATATGTGGTTTTGGCTTGATTTAATTGGATTAAGTCAAAGTGGCAAATATTTAACTAATCCATTTCCTAATCCTTGTCTTAATTTAATTGGATTAAATCAAAGTGGTAGACAATGGAGATTAGTCACACCTAATTATACATATTTGGAAAGATTAAATTAAGCCCACCTTTGATTGCAACTTTTATTAATTAAAAGTTGCCTAAGTTTTGCTATAAATAGCAAGTTTTAGGAAGGTTTTAATTAAGCAAAGTGAAAGCTTGAGAAAACTAAATACAAACAAATTGTTAGAGAAATTAGCCTAAGTTAGAAAAGTGTTTAACAAAGCTTGTGACGTCTCTACAACATTTCATCTAGGATAAATCAAGATTGGATCTTGGATTGAAGCTTGCCAACTTCGGAATCAAGATTGGATCTTGGAGTGAAGCTTGCAAACCTTGGAGGTTCTCCTACCATTTCAACAAGATAAAGAGATTGGATATTTACATCAAACTTGCTAGGTAAGTTTGAATTTCTCTTAAGTTATGTTCTTTTATGTATTAGATGCATGATCACATAGCTTAATGTTGAAATAAGGCTAATAAATTGTGTTCGGATGCTTTAGAAGTATAAACACAATATGTTTGGTAATTGGGTCAAAATCTTTATGTTAGTCATAGACATAAAATTAGAGTTTGGAACTCTAGATTAAAGCTTAGAGCTATGACTACCATTCTAGAATCACTTGACCACCTTTGGGTGACCTAGAATTGTTCATAAGTCATTTCATTGTGGGATTCTATTTTAGGTTGTATTTTGATTCAAAAAAATACATATATATATTTAGAATTTATATATGTTTATTTCATAATATGTGTTGTGGTTGGTTTTGAAACTAAAATTATTTTGGGTGATTTTAAAAGTGTTTTAGATTTTAAAATTAAAAAAATGCGTGCCCAGCCAAATGGCCGAAGGTGATGCGTTGCAGCGCAACAACCTGCACTGCAACACAACATTCCTTGCTGCGTAGCAGCATGCTGTGCGCAGCATGCTGCTGGAGCAACATGCTGCTGCCAGCAGGCAGCAGCATGCGTTGCATGATGTACAAGCAGCATGCTTTGGATGCTGCTTGCGCAGCCTAGCCTGGGCATTTGAGTCTAATTTATCCGGTTTTTATCTCTATTAATTTTTCCGGATCCAGATTTATTTCTGATTTTTCCCTAAACAATTGAAAAATAAAATATTATATTTTATTAAATTTTCAAATACACCCATGCTTGATATCCACGGGTTAGACCCACTTCTACTGCGCGGGGCACCGATCCGACCCTAGGGGTTTCACATCTGCCCCAACAATATGTTATGAGTTAAGCTTATGTTTTCAAGTCTATGATTTTAGCTCGTGCATACAGATTATGAATTTAGCCTACATCTCAATTTATTCTGTGATTCACATGATCATTTTTAGTTACATGTTTAGTTTACCAAGTAAGTATGTCATTTATGATAAAGTCTACGTCATGATTTCAAACCTATGCACTAAAGATTAATAATTATGCTTAGTTAAATATGTATAACATGATTTAAGATTATATTATATTTGAACCAAGCCACTAAGGTGTTAAATCCATGGGTATGGGTGGTTTGGTTCAACGGCGTATAGTCGTATGTTATGGATATATATAAACTTAGTTAAAAGTATGTCATTGATGCGTATGTGATATGGTTATAATGTTTTGCAATGTACGAGTCGTTTGATAATGCTTGATAACTTTGTAATGTATTCTGTTATGTACCCGGCTGGTGGCCTTCTGGTTGAATGATGATGGATGGAGATGTGTTTTGTGATGTATTTGATATATGAGTGATTACTTATGTCTTTCGTCTTTATGATATTTTTGTTTTCTGATATCTCTGTTCTTTGATTATTTTGAGTTATGTTTTAATACCGTTGTATTTGAATATATGATTTAAAAGTATTTTTGATAAAAAAGAAGATTTCAGATAATTTGATTTTTGACCATTAATGATAAATAAAATATTTCCGCCTTGACGCTTGATTCACGTTTTCATGTTTTATGACTTAACAACATATTTTCGTCGAGGTGTTTGATGATATGTTTCAGTCCCGGTACTTGACTCTTATTTTCACGTTTTATGACTTATGATTATATTTTCCCCCAGAACGCTTGTTATGGGATCCTGACCATCGGAAAATGGTTGGCCCACTATTCTGTTGACATGGTCTTGTTCGTACACTGTCCGGTCAGGGCGCGACTTAGGCAATGGACGTTTGATAAGTTTTTGAAAAATTTATTTACAAGAGGACTATTCTAAATGATGAACACTCAATTTCCATTCCCGTTTTCAAAAGACTTGTCTTTGACTCAGACACACTTAGTGTTTTGAAGAAATGATGATTTCAAAAGAATTATGTTTCATAAGAGATACATCTAATTTCGTTTATGACATGGCATGATATGATATATTTCCGCCACGGTGTTTGTACTATGTTTTTATGGTTTTTGAATCCGTTGTGACGCTTGTATAGGATTTTATCCAACAACAGTGGACCGACCCGCTACCCTATGTGGACATAAGCTTGTTTCGTTTATTGTTTGTTCTGTGCACGTGATTTTGACATTGGACGCTTGTTATTTTTCGTCCAGTTGAGTTAGTCATGGACGCTTGATAAGGATTTACGAGAAATATAGTTTTCGAATTTGATTTTATTTACAAAGAAAGAGTTTTATAATGTGTTTTCAAAATGATTTGGAAGTGAATGTTTTATGTTCTCCGTTTGATGATGTATATGATTATTTGTATAGAACTCACCTTTGTAAGGGGTAAATGGATGGATTGATTGTGATTGTTTATTCCCTTCTGAACTTGATGATGTATGTATTGCCTGCACAAGCGTTTTTTTTCATTATGTGTGTAGGTGTATGGGTGTTGATTGACAATTTGAAGTGTATAAAATAGCGCATATAAATGATTGGTAAGTGAATGATCAATATAAGTTAAGTTTTCTGAAATTGTACAGGTATTTATGTGTGTAGGATATTTGAACATGTATGTTTAGTTTATAAATATTATTTTTATGTGACTTATATACTTTTTTCATGCATGATACAAGTATGGTTATTTACTGAGCTTCTAGCTTATACAAAAATAATTTTCTAATTTTGCAGGACAGCAACCTAACTAATCAGCCACTTCGGCTTTGTATACCATGCTCAAAGCGCTGGATCACCCGAGTTGCAGTTAGTCACCCTAGGTCATGGTTATGTCATGAGTACATGATGAAAATTTTATAATATACATGAAAGAAGTTGTTGTGTTATGCACATGCGTTCATATGTATATTTGTAATGTATTCTTAATGTGAACAGCTTTGGTTAGGGAGCCCCTATTGATTTTAGAAAGTTATTGTTCATTTTTTATTTGCATCGCATGGCCTACATGTGTTGTAATTTGCATAGGTTTAAGATAATTTATACTCGCATTTCTGTCAGTTAGAGGCTTATGGAGATGAGGCTTCCCTATCTCCTGCCAGTAGCATCCCAGTTCAAACGGGGTGTTACGAGTTGCTCTCTATTTACAGGTAGGGGTGTCAATTTGGGTCAGGATTCGTTTATTCGTTCGATTCGATTCGCTTTAAAGCGAATACGGGTTTGAAAAAATGGATTCGTTTAATAAATGGGTCAATTCGATTCGATTCGTTTATTAAACGAATCGAATACGAATTTAAGCTCATTAATTCGTTTATTCGTTTAGGATTCGTTTAATTATTTTTATTTACTAGTTCTTATTAATTTTCAATTAAGATTCGAGAAATTATAGCTAATTATCATAGAAAACGTAATATTTTCAATATTTGTGAAGTATTTTTAGTAAATTATTAATTACATATTACATATGTATATATTTATGGAGAATTAATGTAAATCAAGTATGGTAAATTATTTTATTAAATAATATCATTGACTAAACGAATAAACGAATATTCGTATTCGATTCGTTTAATAAACGAATCGAATACAAATCCTGCCTGATATAGGATTCGTTTAATAAACGAATCGAATACGAATCCATCACATTTTGATTCGATTCGTTTAGGATTCGATACGAATTCGATTCGTTGATTCGTTTTGACACCCCTATTTACAGGAAGAGATTATGGTAAAATTGTTATTCCTAAACAATGTGAGATAAGTTACAAGTGTCAAGTATATGTAAAAATTAAAGTGAGAGATCGCATAATTTACAACATGTTATGCTTTATTGGGTCACTAATCAGTCATCATTATCCACAGGCCTCAGCAAACCTTTAAACAGATACGTGTCATCACAAAATATGAGAGAAACTTATACGAGGCAAATTAAATATGCTTAGCCAATAAATACATGACATGTGTTAATTAATAATTTTCTCTCTCCATTGTTATTGGTTAGTTAATATTAATGGACGACTATATCATGTTATTCATACTCTCATTCCACACAAGTTTTCCTCTCAAGGTAGAGCCCACTTATACTTTCAGTATCATGCATGGTACACCATGATGGAAATACATGAGGACAGATTAAAATTTATCAATTCAGTCACATATTATTATCGACTCGAAATGAAAAATCGTTCCAAATCTCGTATAGTTTTTTTTAATATGGACGAAAAATAATTCTGAAACTTCGAGCCAAAAACTTTAAACAAAAAAAATCTAATTCAGAACCAAAAATCATTGACAACTTCTGCCATAAGTATCTTATTGCTTGTTTGCGATGTCTTTTAATAAAGGTTAAAAAAGCCTTTTGAATATCAAAATCTTTTATCCAAAATTTTTAGTGGTATTTGATTGCATTTTAAATAAAGTTTTTATGGATTAAAAAAATTATTTTACCATCCCTGACAAAAGCTCAAAATTTGAACATTTAGAAGTAGAACTTGAAAAGCTTTTTTAAAGAGTTAAATTATCTATAATACCCTTATTTAATTTAATAACCCTATTTCATTTCTTTCATAATAGTTTACACAACTTTAAAAAACTTGT
>SKCR01030734.1:0-108966 GCA_019454045.1 Zanthoxylum bungeanum
TGAGGGTTAGGGTTGTAGCCTCCTTATAAAAGGCTTGTTCTCTCTATGTTTTAGAGGTCAACTTCTTGAAACAAAAATACATCAAACTCGTGAGTATTGAGAAACCCTCAATTTGCTCTCACTGGTTTTGGCTTATCAAAGGTCTGCTAATCCTTTGTGGTGCCCTATTAGCACTCTAAGTTTCTGTTGCTCGTTCTTCAGAGGTTTAGAGTTTTCAACCGAACTGTCTTGGTTTTCTTGGGAACGATTTCAGTCTTATGTGGATTTGCTTGGCCTGTTCCATGCAGGTTCTCTTTACAGTTCGTGTTTCAGTTTACGTCTTACAGCTTAAGCTTGCAGTTTACAGTCATGTTTATGGCTTTCAGTTTACGTTATAGTTTTCAATTCACGATTATAATTTATAGTTATATTTATAATTTTTAGTTCATGATATAGTTTTTAGCTCTTATTTATAAGTTTCTATTCATGTTTGCAGTTACAGTCATGATTTATGATTTTATAATTTACAGTTTATCTTTTACGACTTCATTTACATTTCCTGTTTTCAATTACAACTCATGGTTTTCAGTTGCAGTTATGAATTACAGATCACGTGTAGAGATGACAATTTTGCCCGTAAAAATCTGTCCGCTATGAGTATGATTTGATAAATATTTAAGCGAATTTGGTACAAGTTTGGTAAATTAAAATAGAACTCGTTGCAGGTTTGGTAATCACCAATACCTGCATATACCCCTAACAAGTATTCGCTTACCCGCAAAGATAGTGTGGGTGCTAGTGCTATTGATGTTGATGAATGTTATTCAGCTAGTGATTCTTGGATGTAATTGTGGTGATATGAAATTGACATTTTATATCGTAAACTTTTATTTAGCTATTTCATTTTATGTTATAAACATCATAAACTTTTTTTTATGTTTCCTAATTGGCAAACTGTCAAATACTTTCTTTTTTGTATGTTATGAAAAAGTATCAATGTCTAATAAAAAAATTATATTATTAAGAGCACAAGTGAATTCGATATTTTAAAAAACCCTTAAAAAATCCACTAGGTACCAATGTAGGTTTTTTAATTTATTGTTATATGGTGGTGTGAGTTTGGTAATTTATTTACATATGCGAGTGCAGGTTTGGTAATGGCAAACCTACATCAAACCCTACCCACTACCATCCCTAATCACATGTCATGATTTACAAGTCACATTATATAGTGTGCATTTCATGCCTTATAGTTTACATGTCATGATTTACAGTTTACATTTAATGATTTTCAAGTCAAGCTTCGTGGTTATAGTTTATGTTCAGTCTAGGCTTATCATTTTATAGTACATGTTATAGATTTTGTTCCCAGTTTTTCAGTTGAAGATTATAATTTATGATTACGATTTATAGTCCATGTGTCATGAATTATAATTTATGTTTCACAGTTTACATGTCATGTTTTACAATTTACAATTCATGGTTTTCAGTTGCAGTTTACAGTCATGTGTCATCATCCTCATTTACAGTTCATGATTTTTATTTACAGTTAATTGGTCAGAGTCACGTTTCATGATTTCCAGTTACAGTACATAGTTTTACAATCAATTATACAAGTTATGTTATTTATGTTCTTATTTTACAGTATTCAACACTAGGCCGTTTTTATTACTTACCCTCGCTACTCAGTTTATGTGTTCCAGGATTCCATGTAGGAAGAGGACGAGCATTGGATAAGATGAATACCAGATGTAGTCATTAGAGATAAAATGTTATGGGTCTACATTTATGTATGCTTCAAAAGATATTTTTGTATATGGATCATGGTTTATAAAGTCACATAATGTAACTTAGGTGCGAGTTATGTCAGTTATGCATGTTTCCAGAAAAATGTCATATTTATAAGATTAAGTACACATTTATTCAGGTCAAGTCATTGTCATGTTCAGATTATGTTATGTCATCCATGTTCATGTCAGAGGCTTATGGAGATGGTGACGTATTCTCCTTCCGGCCATTTCCTGATATACTGGGATGTGACATTGAGCCTCTATATGCTCAATTCCCATTATATCCTTAATAATTTATGATTGAGGATGTAAATTCGAGAAATTATGAATATTTAGGAAGCTTATAGGTGAGAGTAGATTTCCAAGCAATCATTATTTTTATACTCTCTCGGTCTCATAAAGATAGATTTGTTTTCCTTTTTCATTCGTCTGAAATTATAATCCATTCTATATCTTTAGAGTATAGTTGATTTCTTAGTTGTCTAATATATTCTTATTTAATGTGTTTTGTTATCAACAAATATAAACCATCATCAATTATTATACTTGAAATAATAAGTAAAATTAGGGGTCTATTAGGAAACATTTAAGTAAAATTTATTATAATAATTATATTAACTATATTTTTTTAATTTATGTGAAAATAAAAGTAAGTCTATTTTTGTGGGATGGAGTGAGTGGTATCTGCAAAAGTCTTGTCCAATTTTTAAATTGCTATTTGTTAACACAGCACATCCATCTCTCGTGTCCTGTCTTAAATATATTTCATCATCAGGCTCCTCCCACCACAATCACGGTTAATATTTACTACAACAAAACACAATTACTCTCTCATTTCCATTTGAAACAAAACAAAACACAACACAAGCTACTGATCAATCACTTTGAAGTACATAAATGGATCTCAGTTTGGTTCCATATCAGCAGCCACAAGAACAACACATACTCAAATACAAAGAGTGCATGAGGAATCACGCAGCCTCCATCGGCGGCCACGCCAATGACGGCTGCGGCGAGTTCATGCCACGTGCAGAAGACACCCTCACGTGCGCTGCATGCGGCTGTCACCGTAACTTCCACAGAAGAGAAGTCCCCGGCCAGCTGCCGCTCCCAAAACCCTTGCTGCTTTTCAAGAACCCTATCAAGTTAATGGGAGCCGTTGATCATGATGATTTCGATCGACGGTCTGAGACCCCCGAGAGGGATGAAGTGAATCTCAATGTCGGTCCTCCGGGGACGGACGGCGGGAGATCAACGTCTCCGGCGACGGGGAAGAGTAAGAGGCGTAGGACTAAGTTCACGCAGGAGCAGAAGGATAAGATGTTCGAGTTTGCTGAGAGAATAGGGTGGCGAATGCAAAGGCATGATGACGTGGCACTCATTCAGTTTTGTAATGAAATCGGTGTTAAAAGGCACGTGCTTAAAGTTTGGATGCATAATAACAAGAATAATGCATCTCACCGTCGTAGAGATGAATCTGCTTCTGATCCGTCTCCGGCGACGGCGGCGGCGACGGCAGCAGCACAGCCTGTGGGAGTCTAAATATTATTGTAATATAGTAATTATATTATGACTTGCTTATATTGTTTTTTTTTTTTTTTCCCTTTTTAAATTTATTTTGTAGGGGTAAAAATGAAGCCAGGGGTAACTAAATTTACCCACTTTGTTATATTTGTTGATAATGAGTTTATGTATTATATTTGTCGTGCTTTGGTTGTAAATTTGTATTCTTGGTTAAAGCAGGAAGGTTAAATGTGATGTGGGATACTATGTTGGTTGGGTCCTTAGGCTCCAGCTTAAAAGATGCACCTTAGGTAAAACAGTACCCCTATTCGAAGACCGACACCCTCATTGGCTGCCTAGGGCCATCATCATGGGTTGGACCACTGGATCAAATGGTTGAATGAGTGGGTTCAGGTGAGGCACCATTCGGGTCAAGGGGACCTACATGGACCACCACTTTTGAGGACATTGAGCTCCAATTTAAAAGATTCACCTTTCAAGTAATTAGGTTTAAGTATCGATTTAAGTCTTTTAATTTCAATTAGAAATGTTGAAAATTTCGCCGTCAAATCATTCGATCCAAGTTTAAGTTGACATGTAAAATCATCAGTTGTCCCAAGGTTTTACACGAAATACACCACTTAGATTCAAACTCAACACCTGTCTATCAAGTCCTGAGTCATTTCCTACCAAACCACTCTCATTTGGGACACAAGTCTCAACACACACATATATAGAAATTCTTAATTCATCATTGTCTCGGGTTTAAGTTGAATGAAATTGCAAATTTAAATGCTTATATTTCAAATTTATTATCATATTATATGTTGATACATATTTAATTAGTTAATCGGCTCAGGTTTTAAATCTATGTTGAAATCTCATTACTTTTTAGTTTCAATTCTCTGGTTTTGAATCCAAATTCAACTTATAAGTTGAATATATCATTGTAAATCTTGAATTTTATATGAATTATGATCAGTATTTTCCTTTCTTTGTTATAAAATAAAATTGATTATAACAACAAAATAATGAAATCACAGCCATTGGATGGAGACATGCCATCGTTTTAGAACATGGATGGGCTATAAATGATAAAGGTGGGACCAAAAGGTTAAAGAACCAAGACAAATGAATCTAATTGAACTTGGAATTGCCATAGTGTTTTGGGGAAGTGGGTATATATATGTACATGGCAATGTAATGCCTATTAATCTATGCCATTATTATGCATTTGGCTCCAATTTTAGTCAGACAATAACCCTATCATCTCAGCATGTATTCTTGTTTCTGATACTGAAGGAAATATGTAAATCTTTAAGGGGAATTTACAGAAACCACCTAAAATTTAAAGTTAATTTACATATATATATATTTTAAGTGATCAATAGTCTCTTTGATCACTTTCTTGTTTATATTAGTTGTATGTTACTACCATGTAGCACCGGTCCGGTTCGGTTCCGAACCGGAACCACACCGGCCGGTTCCCGATTCCACAAGTGTGGAACCGGAACCGAACCGAACGGTTCCGGTTCCATTTCCGTTTTTTTTTTAATTTTAATAATGATTTTTATAAAAAAAAATAAAAAATTTAACGGTTCCACCGTATAACCGTTGGAACCGAACGGTTCCGGTTCCAGCAGTTCGATTTCGGTTCGGTTAGAGTGAATCCTAACCGAACCGAAATATTATGGTTCCGATTCCGGAGCCGAAACCGAAACCGGTTGAAACCAGAATCGTCCGATTCCAAATCAGAACCTTGGCCGGGTCTACTACCATCACAATTTTTATGACTGCTGGTTGCAGCAAAGTTGAAGGGAAATTGTGAATTAGTTTTAGTTTTAGTTTTAGTTTTAGTTTTAGTTATCAAAATAGATAAAGCTGATACTAGTGCACATAGTTTTAGTTTTCTTTAAATTCCTTAATGAAATTGTGAAATTAGAATCTTTTTTATATTTCATGAAAAGTGCAATTTTCATTTCCTTCCCTCAAGTATTGATTTGTGACACATTGATGACAAATATCCATTTAATTACAAATACTTACTTTCCTGTTGGTGAGAATTTTAAATGACCGTGAGTCGAATTGTAAATTACCAAAATATCGTTTCAAACATAACAAATCTGGCTTGTCGTTTAGAGATGAGATGGTATTTGATTATTTTTACTTTTCATTTTTATTTTTATTATTAGAAATATTAAAATTTAAAAATAACATTTAAATTTCAAGTTTAATGCATTTACATTAACAACCACGACAAAATAACATCTTCCTTCGTAAGAGGACGTGATGAGCGATCAATATATTGTATTTACTGTTCCTATATCTTATATTTTGAGAGTTAATTCGATTTTTATGAGTGTTTTGAAGGGTTATTTGTGTTTTTGTAGGATGGGAAACATATGAAAAGACATGGGTTCGAGACATCGATAAATCAATGTGTTTTGCACCAATGACCTCCTGATTCACGCAATATTTTATATTTTAGCTATAACTTTTTCCTATGAAGTCCAAATGAGGTGATTCAAGTTGTATTGGAAAAAGAAGACACAATTATCTACAACTTTATATTTTGTGGCTAAAATTGAATCGAACTCTATCATGGTAAAAAATGAGCCTAAAGATATATGATGTAATCTATCTCACATTGGCTCACCAATGAGTTCCCATTGGCGCACCAATGGGACCTGAAATTGGCTTGTTTCCCTTTGCCTTCCATTAGAGCTCCAGTATGATCGGAAATCCTATTTCGAGTTGAATTCCTATGTTCTTAAGGAGGAAAGCTCTCAGGACCTCCTATATAAACATAAGCTCATCCAAAACCCTAAAAAAGAAGCCTCATAACACAATTTGGAGTCGTAGAGCATTGAAGAACGCCAATAGCCAGGCAAGGACAAATGCTTCAACTGGTGTTGGAGATTGAAGGCAAAAACTGCAAGCGATAGTTCTTTCTTCCATTTTCTCTCTAGTTTATCTTTTATGAGTCATTGTTTTGTATCAATAATGATTAGCATGAGTTTATTGAATATTATGTGTAGCTAAATCAGTCATTAGGTTGTAATAGATCTTAAACATGTCTATTAATTAATTTACATCTTCTTATTCTTTTGAGAGCGTTGTTGGATAATTTATTATTCTCTGTATTGAATGTATATTTTATTTGTTTGGCCAACAATAAAATAGTTCTGGTAAATCCTTAGGAACTCGACAGAGGGAATTTGGGTTAGCCGTGAGAATAATAGCGCATGATCTAGTTCTTTTTAATAGATTTCCCTTCATGATAGAAATATATGTGTCGGGCATACGTAGCCAATATTAGTACCTGACCTTAATGAGTTTGACTTAAATTAATTAACATAGACATATAGTTAATTTGTTTAAGTTGAATATTCATACCTGACCATCGAAAGAAACTTGTAGATACTTTAGTGGTTTAGGATAATAATTCATAACAACCTAATTGAATGAAAAGTGCTCGAACCCATTATTTGTGTGCTTATGTGAAGTCACAACATTATATTTTTCTCGCGCATAAAGTAGTCTCCAAAATTATTTTTTGCTATTTATTTACCTTCAGTTACTTTTAGAATAATCAAATCTCCTCATAACTAATAGTTTAGTTTAAATTAAGTAGGTTAACCTTAGTATTAATAGGAGAAATAATAAGTTCCCATGGGTACGATATCCGACATATTATCACTATATTACTTGAACGATAAGTGCGCTTGCGTATGGTATAAAATCGCGATCAAGTTTTTGGCACCGTTTCCGAAGACTTATTTTATTTTTCTTTATTAATATTAGGAAAATACTCTAATTGCTTAAGCTAAACACACTTTCTTTATCTTTTTTATCTTTCTCTTTTAGTTTTCTTTGATTTCAAGTGGTCAAATAATGGAATATCATTGGACGATGAGAGAACTAAGAGCTTTAAGATATTATACTATACCTCGTATTGGTGAGATAGAGTCTGATTTTATGAGGTCTGTTGTCCAAGGCAATATTTATCAATGGATGTGAGAGAGAAGTAACACAATGTATGCTCAAACCTTTCGGAGCATAATGATGAGATGTGAGATATGTGGGGGAAATCACCCTAGTGATCATTGCACGTTCAACTAGACTCCAGGGTGGAAAAATCAACATTTTACATGGCATAACAATGAATGTCCCGCATATCCCACTGAACCATTATATCTCTTGTACCCACCGCAAGCTCAAGAATTCCCTCAAGAACCAAAACTTTCATTGAATGACTTGTTTATGCATATAACTAATCTGAACGAGGAAACCAGAAAGAACATTATTAGATTAGAAGCAATGGTAAAGAGGCAGATGTCACCCTTGAATATGGAATTTGGCAACCCGAGCCAACGACCACAATGAGAATTCTTAAGCAACACATAAGATAACCCCAAGAGAGAAGGGAAAGAATTTGGTAATTCCATATCTGTCTCTCATGAGGAAGCACAAGTAGATGAGTCACCCATAACTTCCACACCAATAAAGCAAGATGATGGCTTTAGATCAAACATATCAAATGATGCTATTCAGGATATATTTACGATGCACTCTCAAATTGACAATCTTGAAGCATGCATTGTGCATATGTCTGATGAAGAGTTAGACAGAAAAATTCTAAAGTACATCTATGAGGAAATAATGGAACAAAGCGTTAGGCGAGTAGTTGTGTGAGCCTATTGAAAATCTCATGACAGAAGGGGACACATCACAATATTGGGAAGCTAGCATCATTGATACTGCCCATAAACTTAACAAAATGACACAATCATTCAAAGTCAATAATCATACAAGACCTCATAACAATCTATCTTTCTATTCAAGACCCCTAGAGCTAAAAGGTTGAAGAAGGTGGCATAGGCGCTAAGTGGAAAAGACTTATATATGCCATCTCATTTTTGGAAGAGGCGCTTGAAGAGTAATGCCTTTGGCATTGTTCTATTTAGGACGTCTAAAGCTACATTGAAGCCTCATTGAAGGTTGACTTTTAGAGAACGTCTAGTTGAAGACATTAAACTTCGCGCTAGTGTGGAAGCAACCCACGTATTTATTTTTATTTTATTTACTTTTGTTTTGTTTTATTTTTGTGTGCTATTTGCGTGTTTAATAGTTTTCACGGTTGTCTATTGTAGGCACTGTATTTTTACACATAAGTCCCTATGATGAGTCTCATTTTGGAGACACTACCTTTTAAGTCACGGAGGTCATGGAAAACGGACATCGAAAAGGGAATTCAGAATAAACAAGGTTCACTGTTTTCGTTGGTGCTGCGTTCGTTACTTCGTTCGAACGTCAGCCAGATTGCTGACGTTGGTGCCACGTTCGATTAGGCGTTCGAACGGTGTCGGTAATTCTGGTTTTGCTGCTAGCCTCACATTAAGCCCAATTCGCCCAAACCTTGGCCCACACGCCCAAGCCCACTTAAAACACATATTTAACACATGGTGAAATCAAAACAAATCTAAAAATCACATACCAAATTAATAAAATACTTACACAAATTAAAAATAGCATACCTAATAAACCAATCAAATATAATCATACCAAGTTAAATCAATCAACCATATATTATTCCCAAACTTAAAAATTAAATGCCTAATCCAAGCCAATCAAATATTCAACATGCCTAATCCAAGCCAATCAAATCCCTTACTTTCCTTGTCCAACACCAAATCATATCCCTTTTAAATACACAAATCCTTTTCCTCATCAAGCCTAACCTTTGCCTATAAAAAGAACCATTCACCAACCTTCTCAAGGCTAGCTAGCTCATTCACACAAAAAAGCCTCCTCTCTCCACTCTCTCTAGAGTTCACGCCCATTACAGAAAAAAGAAGAAAAGAATCCCCAACCCTTTTCCCCTAGCTCACATACAAAACACAAACACAACACAAACAACAACCCTTCTCTCACCAACTTAACAAGAACAACACACAGCAACCCCTAACCCTTGAACAGCCCCTTCACCTCACCGAAAAACACATCCCAAACAGCCTTAAAACACGCATACAGCAGCCCTAAACACACACATAAAACAGCCCCCGAACCACACCATAACACCACCGAAAATAACACCCAAAACAGTAGCCAAAACATCCCAAAAACAGTAACTAAAATACAGCAGCAAAACAGTAGCAGCAGCAGCGAATCGGAGTCAAAACAGCAGCAAAAGACGGAGGACGACGACCCAAAACAGTAAGACAACGAACGAGAGCAGTGAACCAGTGAACCGGAAGAGTTGTGGAGCTTTACCCCTTCCGGTCTTCGTGAAACACGAGTCCGAGAAACGACTTAAAAGGTTAGACCTGAGGGCACTTTTCTTTAGTTTATATTCGTTTCTTTATTATTGAATTCTATTCGCATGAGAGTCGTTTGGATTTTATGGATGTGTTGTGGTGAATGAAATGGAAGAGTGTCGTCTCTTGTGGTATATAGGATGGAAACCCAGACGTAAATTCCGTAGCCGAATCCGAATGGACGGTAGTGCGGTCTGTACTTGGGATACAACTCCACGTACCACATGAGTAAACGGCACCTTCTCTTGTTTTGTGTTGCTTTGGTTTATCTATTTCTTATTATTTAAATTCTGTATGTCGCTTATTTGTGTATGATATAATCGAGTGTGCATGAGCTCAGTAAGTGCGATGAAAGGTCCCCTAATCAGAAGGGTTAAAATCATTCACCACGATGCTTTGCCGCACCGATTGATGTGTGTTCGGTTGAATGCGAGATACATTCAATCGGGCACACCACGTTTAATATTATTGCTTTTAATTCTTTGTATGCATGATTCAATCGAGCGCATGGGCTTAGTAAGTGTGATGTGAGATCCCCTATGGGGAGGAAAGTTTAAAGCCTACCACGATGTTTTGCGCGCCGGAGTTGATGTGTGTCCGTTTGAATGCAAGATACGCTCAATCGGGCATATTTAGTTTGATATGATTGTCTTTATGTTTGTATGTATGATGTGATGCGACGCGCATGGGCTTAGTATGTTGGTCTAAGGTCCTCTCTTTGAGAGATCAAGAGCCCCAAAAGGCCGCCTTTATGGCAGTACTTCGCCGCGCCCCTTTATTTTTGTTGTATTGCGTCTCATTTCATGCATCAGGTCTGTTCCCGTTCGAACGCGTTTACGAACGCAACTCGAACACGCATGCATTTTGCCTTATCATGCATCAGGTCTCATCTCTGTTCGAACGCGTTCACGAACGCCACACGAACGTGAGTGTTCTGTTTCATTTCCGTTCGCACACGTTAACAAACGCCACACGAACATGAGTATTCTGTTTCATTTACGTTCGAACGCGTTCATAAACGCCACACGAACGTGAGCATTCTGTTTCATTTCCGTTCGAACGCGTTTACGAACGCTACTCGAACGAGAACCTTCTGTTTAACGTTCGAATGCGTCTACGAACGAACCGCACGAAACGCACACGGTAAATAGATCCTCTTGCATCACATTATGACATGTCCATCTTAGCATATGGTTACCCCTTTGTACGCCATGCATTTGTATTACCTCTCTAGTTGTCTGTGCCTACAATGTTGTTTATCGTCATTTTGATTTCCTTTACATTACATGCAAATGTTACCATGGCTGTTTGTGTTTATACTTACATGAATGATTGAATTCTTATGACGTTATGTGCTTGTTGTTGCAAAGGCCTACTTTTGAGCATGTGAATTTGGCAATAAGATTTGGTTTCATGTATGTTAGATGTAAACTATACTTTCAAGCATGTGAATTTAGGATTGTGTTGCACTTGGAATATATGTCATAGGCTTGGTTGGATTATTGCATAAATCTTTACATTACAAGTTGCATAAGTAAGGGACCATTCCGAACCCAATGGTTTGAGGTCTTCCCTTGCGAGGGGTGAGTGCGGCCTTAAATCTTTGTCCCGGTTCACACCGGGTGGCGACTCCATGTTATTTCGTACTTCCCAACTAGGCCGCGAGCCTAGAAACGGCGTCGCCCAGGTTCTGTTGTCTACAGTCTGGCGACTCCACTGGGGATAGAGAATCGGCCCCGAAATAATGCCTTGTAATGTATAGATTTATGCTTTATTAACCGTGTCTACAAATGTGTGAAATGGGGGTTGTGATCAAAGGCATTTGAGGCTAGGTAATGGTTTGGTGTTGTCCTTCACTCACTACCTTTCTAGAAGGAAAAGCTGTGAAGGCACCTAGATAGTCATCCACTCGTAACCTATTGTGATGGACTAATTTAGAGGACTCGTTGTTTATTCCTGACACCACGATAAGAGCCTAAGAGGCTTGTGTATTTAAGTGAGCCTCGCTCCACCTTCCCTCTGGGGAATCTACAACGGGAAATCCATTTGACAGTCCGTCACACACCATAGCTCATTGGCACGTACCTTAGTGTATAAAAAAGGGTGCGCTCACTTGGTTGCTCGAACCCTTGATTGGGGAGACCTAGTTATGGGCCATCCTTCGCCGATGAGAGCCTTTGTCCATACTCCCACGAACCCATGCGTAGGCCGGGTTGTATAGCCTATAACAAATATTTCCTTGTGCTTTAGGACCATTATCATTTGGATGAATTGGACTCTTTGTCAAAAATGCGAACTTGCTGGGCCATTTAAACTGGGGCTAGTTCGTATCTTATGACAATTAGGCCCAAAGCTTCTGAAATGATGGTGGGCCACACGGTAGAAGTTACTATTTTATGTTTATGATATCTTCCTTGTATGCTTATGTTTGGAAACATTGCTATTTGAATCCATCTGGATCTTTTGTCAATAGATATGGGCTTGTTGGGCCATTTAAACTGGGATAAGAACGTATCTTATGACGATTGGGCCAAAGGCTTCTAAATGACAATGGGCCATTTTGTGATTGTGTTCGGAGTATTAGTATTATCATTGGATTTAGTTGGGCTCCTTGCCATAAGATATGAACTCGTGGGCCATTTAAACTGGGATGTGTTCACTCTTATGACAGTCAGCCCAAAAGCTTCTAAAATGATAATGGGCCGACTTGTTTGAAAATTTTATTGACTTAGTATGATTTATATGTTATATGCCTTTTATGCACATCATGCATACATACATCATGTTAACCCTTGTGTTCTGAAAGCCATCATAGATTCCCGTTGGGTTAGGGAAAAGGGGGACTCATCAAAATACTGGGAACAGACATGAGCGAATCAGATATTGAGGTATCCCGTATGGATCAGTTGGAAAACGGTCTCGCCAAGGTCACTGAGCAGTTGCAAGCCTTGACTACTGCCATGACAAATATGGCTGTGCCCCGTGCTGGGGGAAATTCTAAGAATGGGAAGCGCGAGGAGCCTCCGAATAGGTGGGGGATGATATCCCCGCTTTTGATGATGATATATGAGCAGAGTATGCAACAGACAGAGTGATTGGGTCTCAGGCCGAGATACAGAAACTCAGGGATCAGGTTGAATCCGTTACCCGCAAGATGAGGGGTAAGAATGAAGATTTGCTAGATTATGAGATAATGACGTTTGAGGAGCAGTTACCGGCGCAGTTTAAGATGCCGGATTTGGCTAAGTTCTGGAGTTCAATGGGAACGGAGATCCGAGGGTGCATCTCCGTCAGTATGTGTCTGTTATGAGTTCAGTTGGCCTGTCTCAGCGCCAAGTACAAAAGATGTTCGGGATGTCACTCGAGGGGGCACCGCGTAGTATGGTACCATAACCTGGACAAACAGGTTAAGGAAGATTGGAGGGAGCTATCTGATGCTTTCTTAAAGAAATATGTCACGGACCTGGAGATTGACTTGTCACTTCCTTGACTTAGAAAATATCAAGCAGAAGCCGGAGGAAAATTTCAAGGAATATGTGGACCGCTGGAGAAGCCAGCTTTTGAAGATGCAGACTCGACCCTCTGAGAAAGACCAGATCAAAATGATCATCAAGGGCACCAAGCCCTCTATTTATGGCAAATTGAGGAGAATGACTTCGATGATTACTGATTTTCGACAGCTGAGGGAGATAGTTATGGATATTGATGAGGAGGAAGCCGAGAACAGAAAGTTTATGGACAGACAGAATAGAAAGAATATTGGGGGATATTCAGGGACTATGCCTGCTACTGCTGAGGTCACTGCCATTAAGGACAGACGATTTTCTAACCTTGGTAAGCCTCTTTCAAAGGTATTCGAAAAGCTGAAGGCGCAAGGACTCTTAAAACCTTTAGAACCTAGGCCCATTCCAAATCCTGTGCCACCTCACATGAACTTAAACTTATACTGTCACTTCCACCAAGAAAAAGGCCATGACACCGACAACTGCGCCCGCCTCAGGCATGAAATCCAAAACCTCATCGATGCCCATACAATACCCGACCCAGAGAAAGAGCAACCCAACGCACACAGAAATCCCCTACCCAACTAACATGATCAACTCTGGCCTACCTGAAACCCTTGTTCTCCAAACTCTCAACCACTCAGCTTCATACATAAGGAATAAGAGATGACAATGGTGAGAACCATGGAGAACCATAGGCAATGAAGAAGGCAATGTTGCGAATGATGATGAAGTTATTCCTCCTAGTTTATTGATCCTGCACTTTTAATAAAGACATTGATTTTGTTTACCTGTTCGAACGTTTCCTCAACAATAATAAAGGCGATCATTTCATTTATCTGCCTAAGACTATTACTTTCAAACTTGCAACATGAGTGTGTTCAATCTTGGTAATGTGATACTCAGAACGTAGGGAATCCTCAAAAGAAGCAAGCAAGAGAAAAGATAAGTTAGCCATTCAGGAATTGGGAAATGGAGACAGTGGGACTGTTAGACTTGGAAAGAAACGGGTTCCTGGAACAAATCAGTGTAGACAGGTGGAATGGTACTTTCCCTAATAAGAGAGAATGGTCATCAATGGAATTGACAGAAGACCTAACCCAACGGAATAAGAAAACTCATGCATACATGCATACACGTAACATATTTTGCATTCCTTTTGTGTTTTGTGTTTGTTTTGTGTTCACAGGTTTTGAAGAAGAAAAGAGAGAAAGCGGCAAATGAAAGCCAGTCAGAAGCATCAATATTAGCATCAGTATCAGCATGGGGGCGAGGCCCATATCAATGTCAACATAGGGGCGAGGCCCATATCAATATCAGTTTGAGGGCGAGGCCCATATCAGTATCAGTTCAGGGCCGAGGCCCACATCATCTTTAGCTTGGGGGCGAGGCCCATATCAGTATCAGATCGAGGGCGAGGCCCATATCAGTTCAGGAAGAAAGCCTATATTTAGTTCAGCCCAGAATAAAAGCCTACATTCGGTACAATCCAGGAACAAAGCCTCATGTCAGTATAGTTCGGGAATAAAGCTCGGGAGGAATAAAGCCTCATGCCAGTATAGCTTGAGAACAAAGCTCAAGGGGAAGAAGAAAGCCTCATATCAGTATAGTTTGAGAACAAAGCTCAAGGGGAAGAAAGCCTCATATAAGTATAGTTTGAGAACAAAGCTCAAGGGGGAAAGAAAGCCTCATGTCAGTATAGTTTGAGAACAAAGCTCAAGGGGAAGAAAGCCTCATATCAGTATAGTTTGAGAACAAAGCTCAAGGGGAAGAAAGCCTCATGTCAGTATAGTTTGAGAACAAAGCTCAAGGGGAAGAAAGACTCATATCAGTATAGTTTGAGAAACAAAGCTCAAGGGGAAGAAAGCCTCATACAGCACAGTTCGGAATAAAGCCCACATTCAGTTCAGTTCAGGAAAAAAGCCTGCATTCAGCTCAGTACGGGAATAAAGCCCACATTCAGTACAGTTCAGGAAGAAAGCCTGCATTCAGCTCAGTTCGGGGATAAAGCCCACAGTTAACACAGTCAGGTAACAAAGCTCACTCTCTACAACAATTCGGGAACAAAGCCCACGGTCAACATAATTGAAGGAAGAAAGCCTAGAGGAATAAAGCCTCATCTCAACAGTTCGGGAATAAAGCTCGGGAGGAATAAAGCCTCACCTCAACAGTTCGGGAATAAAGCTCAGGAGGAATAAAGCCTCATCTCAATACAGTTCAGGAATGAACAGGCCGAGAATGGCACTCCAAGAATGGAAGCACGGTTCAGGAATGAACCAGGGGTCGCAGCACCTCACCATCCAAATCAACTCAACTCAACACATGGTAAGTCAAGTGGCAGTTGGCGAACCAGGTAAGTGAAAATGCATCGCATAACTTTGATAGGATTGTCACTGTTGCACATTACACAAGTCCCATCAAAGTGGGGGCGACTGTAGGCACTGCATTTTTACACATAAGTCCTTATGATGAGTCTCATTTTGGAGACACTACCTTTTAAGTCACGGAGGTCACGGAAAACGGACATCGAAAGGGGAATTCAGAATAAACAAGGTTCACTGTTTTCGTTGGTGTTGCGTTCGTTACTTCGTTCGAACGTCAGGCAGATTGCGGACGTTGGTGCCACGTTCGATTAGGCGTTCGAACGGTGTCGGTAATTCTGGTTTTGCTGCTAGCCTCACATTAAGCCCAATTCGCCCAAACCTTGGCCCACACGCCCAAGCCCACTTAAAACACATATTTAACACATGGTGAAATCAAAACAAATCTAAAAATCACATACCAAATTAATAAAATACTTACACAAATTAAAAATAGCATACCTAATCTAAACTAATCAAATATAATCATACCAAGTTAAAATCAATCAACCAATAATTATTCCCAAACTTAAAATATTAAATGCCTAATCCAAGCCAATCAAATATCAACATGCCTAATCCAAGCCAATCAAATCCCTTGCTTTCCTTGTCCAACACCAAATCATATCCCTTTTTAAATACACAAATCCCTTTCCTCATCAAGCCTACCCTTTGCCTATAAAAAGAACCATTCACCAACCTTCTCAAGGCTAGCTAGCTTATTCACACAAAAAAGCCTCCTCTCTCCACTCTCTCTAGAGTTCACGCCCATTACAGAAAAAAAGAAAAAGAATCCCCAACCCTTTTCCCCTAGCTCACATACAAAACACAAACAACACACACAACAACCCTTCTCTCACCAACTTAACAAGAACAACACACATCAGCCCCTAACCTTGAACAGCCCCTTCACCTCACCGAAAAAACACATCCCAAACAGCCTTAAAACACGCATACACAGCCCTAAACACACACGTAAAACAACCCCCGAACCACACCATAACACCACCGAAAATAACACCCAAAACAGTAGCCAAAACATCCAAAAACAGTAACTAAAATACAGCAGGAAAACAGTAGCTGCGGCAGCGAATCGGAGTCAAAACAGCAGCAAAATACGGAGGACGACGACCCAAAACAGTAAGACAACGAACGAGAGCAGTGAACCAGTGAACCGGAAGAGTTGCAGAGCTTTACCCCTTCCGATCTTCGTGAAACGCGAGTCCGAGAGACGACTTAAAAGGTTAGACCTAAGGGCACTTTTTCTTTAATTTATATTCGTTTCTTTTATTATTGAATTCTATTCGCATGAGAGTCGTTTATGGATGCATGTTGTGGCTTGAATGAAATGGAAGAGTGTCGTCTCTTGTGGTATATAGGATGGAAACCTAGACGTAAATTCTGTAGCCGAATCCGAATGGACGGTAGTGCGGTCATTACTTGGGATACAACTCCACGTACCACATGAGTAAACGGCACCTTCTCTTGTTTTGTGTTGCTTTGGTTTATCTATTTCTTATTATTTAAATTTTGTATGTCGCTTATTTGTGTATGATATAATCGAGTGCATGGGCTCAGTAACTGCGATGAAAGGTCCCATAATCAGAAGGGTTAAAATCCTTCACCACGATGCTTTGCCGCACCGATTGATGTGTGTTCGGTTGAATGCGAGATACATTCAATAGGGCACACTACGTTTAATTATTGCTTTTAATTCTTTGTATGCATGATTCAATCGAGCGCATGGGCTTAGTAAGTGTGATGTGAGATCCCCTATGGGGAGGGGTTTAAAGCCCTTTACCACGATGTTTTGCCGCGCCAGTTGATGTGTGTCCGTTTGAATGCAAGATACGCTCAATCGGGCATATTTAGTTTGATATGATTGTCTTTATGTTTGTATGTATGATGTGATGCGACGCGCATGGGCTTAGTATATTGGTCTAAAGGTCCTCTCTTTGAGAGATCAAGAGCCCCAAAAGGCCGCCTTTACGGCAGTACTTCGCCGCGCCCCCTTTATTTTGTTGTTATTGCGTCTCATTTCATGCATCAGGTCTGTTCCCGTTCGAACGCGTTTACGAACGCAACTCGAACGCGCATGTATTTTGCCTTATCATGTCAGGTCTCATCTCTGTTCGAACGCGTTCACGAACGCCACACGAACGTGAGTGTTCTGTTTCATTTCCGTTCGCACGCGTTAACAAACGCCACACGAACGTGAGTATTCTGTTTCATTTACGTTCGAACGCGTTCACAAACGCCACACGAACGTGAGCATTCTGTTTCATTTCCGTTCGAACGCGTTTACGAACGCTACTCGAACGAGAACCTTCTGTTTAACGTTCGAACGCGTCTACGAACGCCGCACGAACGCACACGGTAAATAGATCCTCTTGCATCACATTATGACATGTCCATCTTAGCATATGGTTACCCCTTTGTACGCCATGCATTTGTATTACCTCTCTAGTTGTCTGTGCCTACAATGTTGTTTATCGTCATTTTGATTTCCTTTATATTACATGCAAATGTTACCATGGCTGTTTATGTTTATACTTACATGAATGATTGAATTCTTATGACGTTATGTGCTTGTTGTTGCAAAGGCCTACTTTTGAGCATGTGAATTTGGCAATAAGATTTGGTTTCATGTATGTTAGATGTAAACTATACTTTCAAGCATGTGAATTTAGGATTGTGTTGCACTTGGAAATATATGTCATAGGCTTGGTTGGATTATTGCATAAATCTTTACATTACAAGTTGCATAAGTAAGGGACCATTCCGAACCCAATGGTTTGAGGTCTTCCCTTGCGAGGGGTGAGTGCGGCCTTAAATCTTTGTCCCAGTTCACACCGGGTGGCGACTCCATGTTATTTCGTACTTCCCAACTAGGCCGCGAGCCTAGAAACGGCGTCGCCCAGGTTCTGTTGTCTACATCTATGCAAGTACTAGCGCCACCCGCACAACCCACGCAGCCAAATTCTGACCAACATGAGCCTGATCAACTCCATGCACGGTAGTGTTGTTCCTTACTATTGTCTTCTTTACGCTTATCTTATATTGAAAACAATACAAAATTTAAATTGTGGGTGTGTGCATGTTAGTGTTAGTTCCTGCTATTCAAGAAAAATAATAATTTTTTTCTATTTAGTCATATGTAGTGAAGCATAAGTCTAATGATATGTTTGTTTGCTTTATGGTGAAATCTTGGAAAACGATAAGTGCCAAATTTACTATTGTCCGATGCCTTGATTAGGTGATCTAGGTTAGACTCTTACGCACTTAAAAATAGGTTTCTAGCAATAAGAACCTAGGTAATTGAAAAAGTGACTAGTTGAGGAAGTTGTTAGATGATGAATTATCATTTGCTTAGATATCTGTCTCTGCTTGTAATTATTTATGATATATGGTATGATTAGAGAAAAAAAAAAGGAAAATGAGAAATGAAAAAATAAATACTTTGAGAAATAAAATAAACCACCTATAATCGATAAGCGTCAAGCTACCCATTGGCAAATGTTAGGACCACCATGAGGAGAAATTCTACCTAAAAGGGTAGATGAGTCAAAATATAAAGAAAAGAAAAGTCATACCATATCAAGTTTAATAGGCAAATACATATCACTTTTGAGATATCTAAGTTGGTTAGACCCATCAGATCCTAATTTTTTAGACGAAATTACTTAGTTGATTTACTTTGGATTTGAGCTGCGACCGAACCTTTACACACAATGTGAGTTCAAATTAGAAGATTTTTTAAGGAACTTAGATTTGAGTTGCTTGATTACTTTGAAGGTTCTTTGATTTCATCGGTAAACATTCTTTGAGGACGTTGTTATGTACAACTACCAAGACTGTTTTATTATTTTTACATGATTGTACGTGTGTGTTGAATGATATTTATGGGAGTTGTCGCTGTAAGCCCTCACAAGACTATAACTTGTCTACTAAGGCTGCCTAGGGGTTTAAAGGCTTGTTGCAAATGCTAAATGCTATCACGATCCCTACGCAAGTGGATTAGTATAGTTTATTTATAGTTTGTTTATTTTTTTTATTTATTTTTGTTTTTGCTTGCGGACAAGCAAAATGTTAAGTTTGGGGGTGTGATGAGAGATCAATAAATTATATTTACCGCCCTTATATCTTACATTTTCAGAGTTAATTAGGGTATTATGAGAGTTTTGGGGAGTGCTTTATGTTTTTGTATGATGGGATACATATGAAAAGGCAAGGGTTTGAAACGTGGACAAATCAACGTGTTTTACTCAAGTGACATTCTGATTCGCACATCAGTTTTGGCCATAACGTTTTCCTATGATGTCCAAATGAGGTGATTCAAGTTTTATTGAAAAGAAGACTCAATTATCTATAACTTTTTAGTTTATGCCAAAGACTGAATCAATATGTATCATGGTAAAAATGAGTTTAAAATTATTGGATGTAATTTGTCTCCCATTGGCATGGAATTGGCTTGTTGCTCTCTGCCTTCCATTGGCGCGCCAATGGGCTCGAAAATCCTATTTCGAGTTGAATTCCTATGCTTTTAAGGAGGAAAACTCCTAAGAGCTCCTATATAAACATAAGCTCGTCCAAAACCCTAAAAAAGAAGCCTCATAGCATAATTTTAGAGTCGCAAAGCATAGAAGAGCCCCTAGAGCCAGGCAAGGACGAGTGTTTCAATTGGAGTTTGGAGATTGAAGGCGAATACTGTAAACAAGAGTTCTTTCTTCCCTTTTTTCTCTAGTATATCTTTTATGAGTCATTATTTTGTATCAATAAAGATTAGCATGAGTTTATTGAATATATGAGTAGCTAAATCATTCATCTAGGGTTGTAATGGATATTAAGCATGTTTATTAATTATTTTATATTTTTTTATTCTTTTGGGTGCAATGTTGGATGATTTATTATTCTTTGTATTGAATGCATATGTTTTTTTTTTTCCTTTTTTGCCAATAATAGAATAATATTTGTAAATCTTTTGAAACTCGATAGAGGGAATTTAAGTTAGCCGTGAGAATAATAGCGCATGATCTAGTTTTTTTAATAGATTTCTATTCAGGATAGAAATATACCCGGACATGCGTAGCCAATATTAAAACCCGACCTTAATGAATTTGGCTTAAATTAATTAATGTAGACATATATTTAATTTGTTTAAGTTGTATATTTCTACCTGACCATCGAAAAAGACTCGTAGATACTTAATAAAATGGTTCTAAGGTTCTTTTCCATCAAAGTGTCTTAAAATTATGGCGAACAAAATGAAAATTATCTGTCATGAAGGATAAAAATTTATAGATCCATATTTTTATACCATATTTCAACTATGGTCATAGATTTTATATTATTTTCATTAGAGTCTCAACAACTATATGTTATTAAATAAAAAAGGATTAAGTATTTATATTATATTATATATATTATATATATATATATATATATATATATATATATATATATATGGGGGCACAGTTGGGTATGATTATAAAAAAAAAATTTATAATTATAATTATTCAGTTTTTTAAAAAATAACTGTGCTATTTTTTTATTAAAAAAAATATATAATTTTAATTGTCAGTTCGGTTTGAGAGATCAAATGACCCACCTCCTCCCAGCCTTCAATCTTATGGCCAAAGTGATCAGGTTGGAGAAAGCCAAAGAGTTCGAAGATTTTTCTCATGAGGAGGTTGTTGACAAGTCTTGTGACTTCCATACGCAGGAAACCGAACCTTTTCTCAAAAGGCTTGCTCATTTATTCTTTCGTTCTGACCTCAACTTTTTTGTGCAGATAACCTACCTCATTGTCGTAAATCGGGATCTGATAATCAACACTCTCTCTGAGGGGGTCAGGCCCAAAGACTTCAAAATCGTCTGACCGAGCGGGAACAAGAGTTGTCAAAGCATTTGGAAATAGCCAAAACTGAGATTGAAGGGCTCAAGATGGAGATGTTAGTGTTCCTAGAACATGCCATGATATATAAGTCATGATTAAAAGATAGACAAGTTGTTCAAATAATGAGATCTACCCTAATGTCATGGCATGGGATTAAATGTTTACAATTTGATTAAATGTGATGAAGTTCGGAAGTACTTACAATGATCAGATGTGGAGATTTCAAAAATCTTTTTGTTCGGAAGCCCAAGCTTGTGTTGAATCTTTAATTCCAAGGGTGAGTTTCCCTATCACCTTAATCAACTCTTGAAGTGCTAACTAAGTTTGATTTTGAAGCAAAATCAAATGGAGAAGAGAAGCATGTATTCGGCCAAGGGAGAGGGATAGAGAGTTTTTGTGTTTCTTTGTATTTGTTACAAAAACATTATCCAAAGTCAACTCACAAGCTGTGTATATGCTTTACCAAAAGCAAAAGCAAAAGTTTTGGAGGGAAAATGGCAATTAATGCCTCCAACCACTTCCATCACTCAAGTTGACATTTGATAGACAAGTGATGTAAGTTGTTGGGACCCACTTTAATTCAAAATTCAAGTGGCTTGCTCAACACACTTCGGGCTCGGGTTCGCTTAATCCGATTAAACGAATTTTCTGTCGCGACGTAATTAAATCCAATTTAATTAAATAATAATGCCTCGTAAAATTATTACGAAAGTCGCTCGCGAATTAATTCTAAATTAATTTGTTCGCCCGAATTAAAATCCAATTTTAATTCCTCTTTGAAATCTAATTTCAATTAATATATCCAATATATTATTTAATCGATTAATTCCAAATTAATCGAGTTCTCTCTTCTAATCGAATTTTATCCCAGATTAATTTTCTCTCTCTTAATTAATCATAGATTAATTCTGTTCGAGTCAAATGTCACCGGTGAATCTTTGGGAAGCAACCCAAGAGATTCCTGGATATGTTGGCAGTAAATCGGTCGTCGGACTATCAGAACACATGCGTACCCCGAACCACATTCTTACCGATTTACAAGACATGGTTGGCTTCTAGCAAAGCACCGTGCCTACCCAATTCTCCAGAAATATTCAACGAAGAATATATAATCTTTATCAAGCGTAGTATACTATGTATTACGTATTACGATCCAGTATCAGATGTCACATGCTAGGCCTGGGGCTGGAATTGTGTATGCCCCATACGAAGCATATATTAGATCACTAGCAACTAGTCTCTTTAATCGGATAATCATGACCTTGTCATACTATCCCGATAACTGCAGTATATGAGAGTACCAGTTCTGTATCATGCATGATCATCATCTCCATATGACTGAAGTGACACTTCCATCTTGACATCACACCTAAAACACTACGATTCTCAGTAAACCCAGAAGAGGCGTACACAGAACCTTTTAAAGCCCCGGACGACCAAAACCAAAGCGTACCGATTGTCGCAAGTATTAGCGATGCAAGTCTCAGGTTAAGACCACATACACCTACCCTGATTCGGATTCCCATAGACACATAGTCATAATACCAATGAGATTCTGAGGGGTCTATCCAGAACGATGTTGTTCCCGATCTAACGGCTAAAAGAACCTCATATCGCACTTGCATAAGTATCCAATACTTAAATATATGAGAACTATGCCGTTAAGCTTCCATAACGCGCACAATTGCAGTACTAGTCTATTCCGCATTATCGATGTCCAGTCTCGATAATACTACGACTAGGGATATTTAATGATTAAACCATTCGTGGATTGATACTGTCTCATATCCTATTAATCTGAAACTAATCATAAGGACTTTTATCATTTATATATCTAAGTAATCTAATTACAAAATGAAAAAATAGCAATTTCCTTTGTCTCATAGTTAATTTGTGCAAAAACCACAATGTCTTTTACAAATAGTGATGCTATGGGTCATAATTGACCAACAATCTCCCACTTGGCTCATAGCCAATCACTCAAGTATCTAACACATGAACTATGTACATGTCGCTCAAACTTCTGCTGAGAAACAACTTTCGTCAGCGGATCTGCAATGTTGTCATCTGAAGCGATCTTTTCGATCTTCATATCACCACAATAAATGATCTCACGAATAAGATGGAAACGTCGAAGTACATGCTTGGATCGTTGATGAGACTGCGGTTCCTTAGCCTGCGCTATAGCCCCGTTATTGTCACAATACAAAGGAACGGGCTCAGCTGCTAACGGAACTAATCCTAATCCAATTAGGAATTTACGGATCCAAACTGCCTCTTTTGCTGCTTCAGCTGCAGCGATATATTCTGCTTCTGTTGTTGAATCAGTAACAGTCTCTTGCTTGGAATATTTCCAACTCACTGCTCCGTTGTTCAAACAAAATATGTACCCAGATTGTGACTTAGAGTCGTCTTTATCGATTTGGAAACTTGCGTCGGTGAATCCAGTCGCCTCAAGTTCTCCATCTCCATAGAATAAGAAAGCATCCTTAGTTCGTCTAAGATACTTAAGGATGTTCTTTACAGCAATCCAGTGACCATCACCTGGATCGGCATGATAGCGACTGCACATGCTCAAAGAATATGAGACATCGGGTCGCGTATATATCATGGCATACATGATCGATCCGACTGCAGAAGCGAACAAGATCCTACTCATGTTGTCTATCTCATCTTGAGTTTTAGGACACATGTCCTTAGATAGAGAGACACCATGTGACACTGGCAGCAGTCCCCTCTTAAACTGATCCATGTTGAATCTATTCAACACTTTTTCAATGTACGAGCTCTAGGAGAGTCCAAGTAACTTTCTAGATCTATCCCGGTAGATCCTTATTCCCATAATAAAGGCTGCTTCTCCCATATCTTTCATGGAGAATTTCAATGAAAGCCAAGCTTTCACCGATTGTAGCATGGGAATGTCATTGCCAATAAGAAATACATCATCAACGTAAAGGACAATGAATGTTAGTGCGCTCCTACTAACCTTCTTATATACACAAGAATCATCTTTATTTTGAATGAAATCATATTCTTTTATGATCTCATCAAAACGTTGGTTCCAAGAACGCGATGCTTGCTTCAATCCATAAATGGATCGAATTAACTTGCAAACCTTGTTTGCATGTTTTGGTACGACAAAACCGTCAGGCTGTTGCATATAAACATCCTCAAAAAGGTTTCTGTTAAGGAAAGTGGTTTTGACGTCCATCTGCCATATTTCATAATCAAAATATGCAGCAATAGCAAGCATTATCCGAATGGATTTAATAATGGAAACAAGTGAAAGGTTTCATCGTAATCGACACCATGTCGTTGACGATACCCTTTCGCTACAAGCCTAACTTTGTACGTTTGTATGTTACCATCAACGTCCATTTTTTTCTTGAAGACTCATTTACAACCAATCGGCTTTACGCCTTCTGGTGCATCAACCAGTGCCCAGACTTGGTTGGTATACATGGAATCCATTTCGGACTTCATGGCATCTTGCCATATAGCGGAGTCGATACGTTGTATCGCTTCCGCATACGTAGCTGGCACATTATCCTCAATAAGATTAATATCTACGTGAGGCGAGATCAGAAACCCATACCTTTTAGGTTATTTTCTTACTCTCTCTGATCTACGTGGTTCTTATATATTAGAAATTGTGGTACAGTCTCATCCCTGATGAATTGTTCGTGTTTCGTTTGGGAGTCGGTGCCAGGAATAGTATTACTATGATTTTCATCGAGTTCTACTTTCCTCCCACTTACCACTGCATTTAGGAATTCATTTTCAAGGAAAAACATATGGAGAGCAACAAATACCTTGTTATCTTATGGGTTGTAGAAGTAATATCATTTGGTTTCCCTAGGATAACCTACAAATAGGCACTTATCTGATTTGGGTTCTAGTTTGGTACCATCCAAATGTTTAACGTATGCCAAGCATCCTCAAATCTTCAGGAATGAGAAACCCGGTTTCTTTCCTGCCAATATTTCATATGGAGTCTGTCCAACAGACTTTGACGGAACCTTATTCAAAATAAGTATTGCACTGTTAAATGCATATCCCCAGAAGGAAATTGGTAGCTGAGTGCAACTCATCATAGACCTTACCATGTCCAACAAATTTCGGTTTCTCCGTTCGGACACACCATTTAATTGAGGTGTTCCGGGAGGAGTCCAATGTGAAAGAATACCATACTCTTTCAAGTAATCGAGAAACTCATTGCTTAAGTATTCTCCACCACGGTCCGACCGTAATGTTTTAATACTTTTGCCAGTCTGTTTTTCTACTTCGTGTCGAAACTCTTTGAATTTTTCAAAAGTTTCCGACTTGTGTCTCATAAGATACACATAACCATAACATGATGCATCATCCGTAAAGGTTACGAAGTATTCATATCAACCTCTAGCCTGACTAGACATGGGCCCACATACGTCACTATAAACGAGGGCTAATAGTTCGGTGGAACAAACACCTTTACCGCTAAAAGGCATTTTAGGCATCTTGCCTAACAAACAAGATTCGCAGACGTCGTATGAATTAGGATCAAATCTGTCCAAGTATCTATTCTTCGAAAGTGTGGATATACGAGTCTTGTTTATGTGTCCCAGACGATAATGTCAAAGATAAGTTTTATCCGTTTTACTCATTTTGAGCCTTTTGTTTGTCATGTTATATGTTTGAGATTCATTTATATTCAAAATATAAAGACCATTATTTAAATCAGCAGTGCATATCTCAAAATCATCTTTATAAAAAAAACACCATGTGTTCCTAAATACAAAGGTATACCCACAATGAGTTAAACAAGATACATATATAATGTTTCTAGTCAAACTAGGTATATAATAACAGTCTGATAAAGTAAGTACATGCCCCGAGGGTAGTTCCAAAATATAGGTCCCAACAGCCAAAACGGCAACTCTAGTCCCATTTCCAACTCGGAGGTCGATCTCTCCTGAAGCCAGTCTCCTACTAATCTGCAGATCCTGCACATCATTACATATATGAGTACCATATCCAGAATCAAAAATCCAATTTTTAAAACTAGAAGTAGACATATTTATTTCAATAACAAACATACCTGAAGCTGGAGCCTTGCCCGCCTTCACTTCCTTCATGTGCGCCTTGTACTCACGGAAGTCACGCTTCCAGTGACCCCGTTTGCCACACTGCAGGCAGAATTTGATGATTTGGCCTTGCCCTTTCTTTTCTTCTTCTTCACACCTCCAGAAGCCTTCGGCCAAGCCTTGGCTTTCTGAGATGTCGAAGCGAAGTGCGCCTCGCGCTTATTGCCATTTAAAAGCTCTTTTTCTACCTCTTTTAGCATTGCCATCAACTCTCCAAGATTCTTTTCTTGGTTCATCATATTATAGTTCATGATGAACCCGCTCCAGCTGTCAGGAAGAGATTGTAAGATCAAATCTATGGAAGTCTCAGCCTCAAAGGTTATGCCCAGATGACCCAGCTGTTCGATGTCAGCAATCATCTGTGACACATGGTGGTTGACAGATGTACCCTCTGACATTCGAGAGCGAAAGAGTTTCTTCTACAATTTATACTTCTGCGATCTAAGGTTAGATCAGTGAAGGTCCCTCAATTTCAACATCATTTCGTAGGGATCGAATCCCTTGTTTTGACGACGAAATTATAGGGTCATTGCAGCAATCATGACAGATTGAGCAGTTGAGTTGTCATCACTTTGAGTCTTCCAAAGCTCAAGCTCAAGTGGCTGCTCAATTCCAGACTTAGGCCCGAGAGGTCTCTCTATCGTATAGAGCATCTTCTCAGCCCCCAGGACAATCCTGAGGTTCATATCCCAGTCAGAAAAGTTCACCCCGTTAAAGACATTTTCGCCAATGATAATGTCTCTAACGTTGATCTTTCCTGCCATCTTAATTGCAATAGTATAACTATTCAATTAACGATTTCGGGTACAGTCCAACTGTTAAAATAAAACAATAAAATATTAGTCCAACTAATATAAATATATAATGACGAAAATAATTTGAAAGCGCGTGTTTGGCAAGTATTAAACTCCCACTATTTTTCGGTGAGCCTCTAACCCTATGTTGAGTACTCGGGAAACCTTGTTTCGTAGTGGGCTAGGATCCCGTTAAATAACACACAACCTTGGCTTTGGCCAACAAGCTGTATGAAACTTAACTATGTAGATCTCTAAGATCAATTGGATCCCATCCAATTCCTAGGTCCGGTAGGTGGACCTCCAAGTCCGAAACATATATCCAATATATGTAAATATATCCAATATATTTCCTAACATTTTCCTCTGAATCAACTAAGCCTTGGCTTTGGCTCAACAAGCTTAATGATTCCAGTTAAGCGTGACCCATTGACAGTGGGAAAGCTTCGTAATCCACGTCGATGTACAAAAGTGACCTTTACTTTGGCCAACAAGTCACAACTGCCCAAGACATGCGATATATAACAAAGCTTTCGTGGTTCAAACACATCCGCGATGAACATTGATCTTGACTTTGGCCAACAAACCAATGCCAATCTTGGATCTTGAGAGAGAACCACTCAATGGATGGAAAACGCTTAATATTTGATTGAGGGTTTTTTTGCGTAAATTGGCAACCAATTTATTATCTTTGATTAGGTCTCATCATACACCCTTAAGCATGCATTCTAAAAGAATAATAAGGTGCGAAATAAATTAATAATGATATGCGAATGGATATATAACAAACTTTGTTCCTAGAACAAATTTCTCATTTTCCTCTCTCCCGCTATCAATATTCTTACTTCTATCCAATTACATAATACATTAAAGAAACCTCATTTACATTGAGGGGAATTGGTGAGAAGAGAAGTACAAAGAGATAAAGATATAATAGGCTGGACACGCAGGTCCAATTAATAAATTCTAAATTTATTACAACAATTTCCAAAATTGCCCCCACCCTTCTAATATCCATCTGATATACATTATTCATACAATACATCCATGTATTCACACAAAGAATGTTATTCAATCAATCTAATCCAATTAATTAATCTTTGAATTAATGACCATCCAATGTTCAAACAATGATTTGATTTGCGCAAGTCCAACTCGTTTAAGAATAAATACTCAAAGTACGTATTCTTAAATTATATCGAACTACAATTTTAAATCCAATTTAATTTGTATTCAATACTAATTCAAATTTAATTCCAAAATAAATAATTACACTTATTTATGTGCCTTTTAGACTTAGATTCTAAATCTAATCTAAATGGGTCTCAAAGACCCAATTAGTATCCAATACTATTTTAATTAAAGTCCAATTGGCTTTTAATTAATTCTTAAGGCATGGGTTTTGGCCAATATGGGTCAAACCTAAGATGCCAAGGCCTAATTAGGAATCACCATTTGCCATAAAATCAATTTTGGCCCATTATGCCCAATTAAATATTAAAAGGCCCAATTAGTTATATTTGGACTTTATGAAATGGTTTTAGGCCCAATTTGGATCCAATCCAATTGTCCTAAACCAAGCTTGGCCTAACCAAGCCCATTAAGCCCAAATTCAACAAAATTAGCTCAATCCAATTTTAAAGACTAATTTTAATTAATATAACATTCCAAATATCACATTAATTTTAATTAAAGTGTAATAGCCATAATTAATTAGTTAAACTAATATTTCCAAAACATCAATTAAACTAATTAATCATGCTTTAATCTATTCAATTCATGTCCAACACAATTGAAGCAAAAATCAATCTTTTTCATGCTTATGGTTCACGGCAATCTCAAGAAATAATATCCAATTTTGATTTCAATCAAATTAAATCAACAATCAATATTCATTTCATGCTTTAAACATATCCAATAGTCTAAAATCAAAAAATCACCATGATACAAGCTAGGGTTCATATTCGGCCACTTGGTGAATTTTAGGGAAAATTAATCCAATCAATATTTCTCAAATTTTAAGATGCACAAATCTAATTCATCATCATCAAAGCTCAACCAAACAACCTATTTGGAAATATCATGCTGCAAACACAAAAATCCCAAATAAAGTCCATAAACCCTAAATGTAAATCATGCTTATAAAAGTCTCTGATACCATTGTTAGTGTTCCTAGAACATGCCAATGATCTCTAAGTCATGACTAAATGTGAATAAAATGAAAGAAGTTACAGAAGTACTTACAATGATCGGATGTGGAGATTTCAAAAATCTTTTTGTTTCGGAAGCTCCAAGCTTTGTGTTGAATCTTTAATTCCAAGGGTGTTCCCTATCACCTTAATCAACTATTGAAGTGCTAGCTTTGTTTGATTTTGAAGCAAAATCAAAGGGAGAAGAGAATCATGTATTGGATCACTAGCAACTAGTCTCTGGAATTGTGTCTGCCCCATACGAAGCATATATTGGATCACTAGCAACTAGTCTCTTTAATCGGATAATCATGACCTTGTCATACTATCCCGATAACTGCAGTATATAAGAGTACCAGTTCTGTATCCTGCATGATCATCATCTCCATATGACTGAAGTGACACTTCCATCTTGACATCACACCCAATACACTACGATTCTCAGTAAACCCAGAAGAGGCGTACACAGAACCTTTTAAAGCCCCGGATGACCAAAACCAAAGCGTACCGATTGTCGCAAGTATTAGCGATGCAAGTCTCAGGTTAAGACCACATACACCTACCCTGATTCGAATTCCCATAGACACATAGTCATACTACCAATGGGATTCCGAGGGGTCTATCCAGATGGATGTTGTTCCCGATTTAACGGCTAACAGAACCTCATATCGTACTTGCATAAGTATCCAATACTTAAATATATGAGAACTATGACATTAAGCTTTCATAACGCGCACAAGTGCAATACTAATTTATTATGTATTATCGATGTCCAGTCTCGATAATACTACGAATATGGATATTTAATGATTAAATAGTTCATGGATTGATATTGTCTCATATCCTATTAATCCGGAACTAATCATAAGGACTTTTATCATTTATATATCTAAGTAATCTAATTACAAAATGATAAAATAGCAATTTCCTTTGTCACATAGTTAATTTGTACAAAAAGCACAATGTCTTTTACAAATAGTGATGTTATGGGTCATAATTGTCCAACAGGAGAACCACGGTCTCAAGCAATTTGAGACCGATGCCTAGATTGAGGCATGCGCCATCCGTAGGGCCTCAGGATTTATAAAGAAAGAGAGGGATGATGCAAAGATTGAGGCCACCAGTCTGAGTGACGAGGTCAAGTATCTGAAGTATGAGCTTACCTCATCTGCGAAGCAAATGAAGGAAAAATTAAAGCAACTTCAAAAATTGTTTGAAAATTTTAGGAGAATGGAGGCCGAGGAGCTCGGTCGGGTGGAGGTCGCTAAAGTGGAGGCAAAAATTGAAGGGTTGGAAAATTACGTCAGGATATTCGAAGTGCTCCAGCTCGACGCGAATTTGGACATAGTTCGCAAAGTGGTGAAGGTGTGCAAGGGGAAATTTTCTTTAGAAGAGGCATTCCATGACTTCTATAAAGACTCTGAGGATGGACAAGATCCAGAGGTCGGCCAAGATCCCGACCCTAGTTCCACTGTGCTACCCGAATGAGTATCTGACCGTCCATCCTTGTTGCACTGAACGAAGAAGCCCCTGATCCCTCATATACTGTTGTAGATCCTGAAATACCAATCCCTGCCTCTGAGCATGCTTCTAAGCCCGATCTATCCAATACTAAACCCCTCGAGCCTGTTGCTGAACCTGAACAGCCTGCTGCTGAACCCGAGTAGTCTACCGCTGAACCCGAGCAGCTTGCTCCTAAACCTTAGTCTTTTATTCTTGTATGCTCTTTTTATATGGGTGACCCCGAGAGGGCCCTTTGTAACATACAATTAATGAACTCGTGAATTGATTTTGCTTTGCTCTTTTCTTTATTCTTTTATTTTTTGCGCGTCTGACAAAGCCCCAAGGGCTGACTCATTTTATTAAATACTTAGTCAAGTTTTTCAAAATTCAACTCATTCATTCCCTTAAGGGATCATACCACGTGCAAACTTTTACACTTGAGCTTCACGAGAGTTCCTTTCAGGGACACTTAACAAATTCTGTATTCCTCTCAAAGTTATGGGCCTTCAATATTCGACCATGCAAAAAATCACAATAAGGCCTCAGTGGGACATGACCTGACCCAGATCCAATAACAAACATTTGGCCACAATGGAAGATTTCATTCTTGTGCCAAACAGCACCTGGCCATAGGGGAAAAACTCCGACCCCATGCCAAAAAACATGATGAGGCCTCGGTGGGACATAATCCGACCCCGATCCATTATAATGAACATTTGGCCACAAGGGAATGTTCCCTCCTTGTGCCAATCAGCATTTGGCCATATGGGAGAAACTTCGACCCCATACTAACAAACATGATGACGGCTTGGCAGGACATAACCCGGCCCCAAGCCTCAATAATGAACATATGGCCATAAGGGAATGTTCTCTCATTATGTCAAAAATACACGGCCTCGGCGGAATGAATGTAGCCCCGAGCCGTCACAATATATCGATACTTAACCATTATGGAAGATTTTCAACCTCCGGCACCCTATGGAGGATAGTGAAAGGCGTCCCTCACTGAGCCATCCATTAAAACTAAAATAAAAATAAAGACAATACAGATACCACTGAGGTGACTTAGCACATACCCCGTACAGACGTAAAAGAATTAATAAGGGAGCCCGAGGCAGCGTCCTGCCTCATGCTATCCAAAACAACAATTTGAACCTCACAATTCAACGTCCCAGAGAATCGAGCGACGGAACGAGGGGCGGCTAACGCCATGAGATATTTTCCTTGCTAAGCAGTCTCCAAGTCTGCAAACGCCACGAAGACCCTCAGGCCTTCCTCGTATATGCTCATATAGATTCGAAATGAGATGGCCAGTGTCACGAGGGCATTCTTATTCCCCGTATTCGGTATACCTGAGGTTATATAATGGGATAGACAGAGCTACGGGGGCATTCTTCCTTCCCGAGGTTACATAATGGGATAGACAGAACTGCGAGGGCATTCTCCCTCGTCGTTATCGGCATACCTGAGGTTACACAATGGGATAGCCAGAACTATGTGGGCATTCTCCCTCCTCATTATCAGCATACCCGAGGTTACATATTGGGATAACTAGAACTACAGGGGCATTCTCCCTCCCCGTTATCGGCATACCTAGGGCTACATACGCCACGAAGGCCCGTGCGTTTAAGCTCCCTAAAGTTGCAAGACATTGGGTTATGACGCTCCATCTCGGGGTTTGGTAATGACACCAGGGATTGGTATGCCGTGGGAGGTTCGCGCTTTTCCCTCATGCCATTCACCCCTTGGTGTATCCCATCCACGAGCATCTCACAAGAATAAGAAACACAACTTTCATATTTAAATAAATAACAAGAAATGTGAACTAGTTTTTTACATAAAAGAGGAAAGTCTTATTCGCATTCAAGGAATCTACTACCCTTCTTACAACTCTTTGAGGGTCATTCTAAGATTCTAAGAGACGCTTTATTGGAATTTCCTTCGTCGCGTCACTAGGCGATCCTTAGCAATGTCTTTCTTAGCCGAGCTCTTCCTGAACAATTCTTGACAACATCCTTCTGATTTTGACCGGGGGCTTCTGGCTTGTATCTTCTAATTACCTCAATATCTTCGGGTGTATGTGAATGTGTGTCGGCTCACTAGGGGAATGGAAGAACTTTTCCTCTTGACTGAGTTTGAACTTCCAAATTTTACATTTGATTACTTCTTTTATTCCCCATTGTGGGTTTATCCCCAGATGTCTTTCCCTCTACGCAATAATAAGCCCGGAAAACCACCGCATATGCATGATAAGCAGGAGGCACTATGGAAACTGATCGAGCACATTTGCATCCCGGACCTTCTGCTGCTCTATGATGATCGTCGCCATTAAGAACCAGAAAACTGGCAGGTCGAAGGCAACCACCATTACTCTAGAAGGAGCTTGTTCATTCCTTAGTTAAGAACATCCAACTCCTGATATTACATTTCATTCAACAGCTCAATCCTAGATGGAGACTTTTGATAACATTTTTTACATTTCATTCAACAGCTCAATGGGAAGCTATTGGAAGTATTTTCTCAATATCTTTGCATTCCAGGGCTTCTTGAGTTGTGTACTGTTAGTGTTCCTAGAACATGCCAAGGATCTAATAAGCAAGTAAAGGTGTTGATAAATTCAAAATAAGTTGCGGAATATACTTACAATGAACGGATTTGAGCTTTAAAATTTTGAGAAGAGATCTCCAAGATCCAAGCTTTAAGTGATGATTCCAACTCTTGAAGTAGTTTCCCTATCACCTTAGTTGATTTCTCCAAGTGCTAGCTTTGTTGATTTTGCAACAAAATCAAAGAGAAGGTTGCATGAAGTTCACGCCCATGGAGAGGTATTAGGGTTTCAATTTTTATTCCAAGTGTGTTTTGTGATGCATTCACAAAAATGAGAGAGAGAGAAAAGGCTTTTGGTAAAATCCCTATTACCCTTTTCACCTAAACTAGGTGGTTGGGTAAATGGTTTTACCAAAACCATTACAAGGTAGTTGGATGGTTGGTGGCTTGGCATAAATGCCAACTACCCTCCCAACTACCACATGTGAAGTGGGCCCCACATTTGAATTCAAAATTCAAATGTCTCTACGAACATTTGTCGCGGCTCGGTTCTGTTTAATCCGATTAAACGAATTCTCGTCGCTAAATAATTAAATCTAATTTAATTAAATAACGTGCCTTGCAAATATATATTACGAATGTCGTCTACGAATTAATTCTAAATTAATTCGTTCGTTCATATTAAAGTCCGACTTTAACTTCGTAACGAAATCCAATTCATATTAATATATCCGATATATTTATTTTAGCCCATACGAATAAATTAAATAGAAAAATCAAATTTAACTATTAAATTTATTCTACCGATTAATTCCAAATTAATCACGTTCTCTCTCTTCCGAACACATTTAATCCCAGATTAAATAATACCTCAATTAATCCCAGATTAATTCTCTCTCTTAATTAATCCCAGATTAATTCTAATTTAAATCAACTGTCATCGGTGAATCTTTGGGAAGCGACCCAAGAGATCCATGGATATGTTGGCAGTTAATACGGTCATCGGATTATCCGAATAAGTGCGTACCTCGTACCACATGCTTACCGATTTACAAGACATGGTTGGCTTCTAGCAAAGCCCGTGCCTACCCATTCTCCAGAAATATTCTTACTGGAATATATAATCTATGTCAGGCGTAGTATACGTAGTATTGCGTATTGCGATCCAGTATCGGATGTCACGTGCTAGGCCTGGGACTGGAATCGTGTCTGCCCCGTACGAAGCACATGTCGGATGTCTGGTAACTAGTCTCTATAATCAGATATACATGACCTAGTCATAACATCCCGATGACTGCAGTACTTAAGAGCAATAGTACTGTATCTTACGTGACATCATCTCCATTATGACTGGAGTGATACTTCCGTCTTGACATCACACCCAATACACTACGATTCTCAATATACCCAGCAGAGGCGTACACAGAATCGGTTAAAGCCCTGGACGACCAAAACTAAAGCATACCAATTGTCGCAAGCATTAGCGGTGCAAGTCTTAGGTTAAGACCAAATACACCTACCCTGATTTCGGACTTCCATAGACACATAGTCATACCACCAATGGAATTCCGAGGGGTCTATCCATAGCGAAGCTATTTTCCATACCATCGGTAAAACACAACCTTCTTTTACACTTGCATGAGTATCATATACCCAAATATATGAGAACTATGCCGTTATGATCGCACATAACACGCACAAGTGTAATACTAGTCTATTCCGTATTATCGATGTCCAGTCTCGATAATACTACGACTATGGATATTAATGATTAATCCTTCGTGGACTGATACTGTCTCATATCATCTCAATCCAGGAACTAATCATAAGGACCTCCTATCATTTATACATCTAGGTGATCTAATCACAAATGATAAGAGTGCAATCTCCTTGTCACATAGTTAATTTTACAACAACACACCATGATCTGTACAAATAGTGACGCTATGGGTCATAATTGTCCAACAATCTCCCACTTGGGCTATAGCCAGTCACTCGAGTGTCTTACACCCGAACTATATACGGTTCGCTCAAACTGCTGAGGAAAGGATTTCGTCAGCGGATTTGTATGATTATCATCTGATGTAATTTATTCGATCATCACATCGCCACGATGTATGATCCGAACGAATCAGATGAATAGTCGAAGTATATATCTGGATCATTGATGAGACCATTAATTCTTTAGTCTGCGCTGTAGCCTAGCTCAGCTGCTAACAGAACTATATCTAATCTAATCAGATTTGTTAATGACCCAGATGGCTTCTATTGTTGCCTCAGCTGCAGCAATACCTGCATTTGTTGTTTATTCGGTAACAGTATATTGCTTGGAAGATTTCCAGCTCACTGTTCCGTTATTCAAACTGTATAGTACCGTTATTTTTATCGGTTAGGAAACTTGCATCAGTGATCCCAGTCACTTCAAGTTCTACTTCTCCATATTTTAAGACATCATGCTTAGTTCTCTAAGATACTAAGTATGTTCCTAACATCAATCCAGTGACCATCACTAGGATTGGCCTGTTTGTGACTCCATATGCTCAAAGCGTATGAGACACCAGGTCACGTACATTTTCCAATGTACTAGTTCTCGGAGAGTCTTAACAACTTTAAATCTATCCCAATAGATCTTTATTCCTAGAATAAAGGTTGTTTCTCCAAGAATTCTACGGAGAATTTTCATGAAGCCAAGCTTTCACCGATTGTAATATGGGAATATCATTTCCAAGAAATGACATATTATCATTATCTATAGGACATTTATTGTCAGTGCGCTCCCACTAACCTCCTTATATACACAAGAATCATTTTGTTTTGAATTAAATCATAAACCATTATGATTACATCAAAACAATAATTCCAAGAACCTTATGCTTGCTTCAATCCAGACATGGATCGAATAACCTGCAAATATTTTTTGCTAGTTTTGGTACGACAAAACCGTCAGGATATTGTAAACATCCTCTAAAAGGTTTCCTTTTAAGGAAAGCGTTTTCGACGTTCATTTTCCATATTTCATAAATGAAATATGCAGTATCAACAAGCATTATCCAAATGGATTTAACGTGGCAACATGTAAAAGATTTCGTTGTAATCAACATAATGTTGATAACGTACCTTTCCACTACAAGCCTAGCTTAGCATGTTGGTATGCTGCCATCCACGTATGTCTTACTTGAAGACTTATATAGTACCAATAGGCACAATGCCTTGCGGTACAACAACTAGTGTCCAAACATAGTTGATATACATGGAATCCATTTCGGACTTATGGCACTTTGCCATGATAGGGAGTTGATACCTAGTATCACTTCCTTATACGTAGTCAGTTTGTATTCCTCAAAAGATTGACATCTTTATGAGGTGAGATCAGAAAACCATACCCCAGGTTATTTTCTGACTCTCTCAGACCTACGTTGTTCTTGTGTATTCAAAGATTATTGGTATAGTTTCATCCTTGATGAACTGTTTGTGTTCCATTAAGGACTTGGTGCCTTGAACAGTATCACTCCGATTCTTCATCGAGTTTTACTATCCTCCCACTTACCACTGCATATCGGTAATCCTCCTAGGAAAAACCGCATGGTGAGCAACAATCACATTGTTCTCTTAGTGAGTTGTATAAGTATTATACTTTGGTTTCCCTAGGATAACCAATTACATTAGGCATTTATCCAATTTGGGTTCTAGTTTGGTATCATCCAAACGTATGCCTAGCATTCCCAAATCATCAGGAGTGAGAAAGCCCAGTTTCTTTCCTGTTCATATCTAATATGAAATCTGTCAAACAGATTTTCATGGAACCTTATTCAAAATAAGTATTGCACTGTTAATGCTTATCCCTTTTGAAGGAAAAATGGTAGCTCAGAGCGACTCATGATTAACCTTATCATGTCTAACAAAATTCGATTTCTCCGTTTGGACACACCGTCAAATTGACGTGTTCCAGGAGGAGTCCTCATTGAAAGAATACTATACTCTTTCAAGTATATGAGAAACTTATTGCTGAAGTATTTTTCATCATGGTCAAACCGTGATGTTTTAATACTTTAGCCGATCTGTTCGTCTATTTCGTGTTGAACTCTAAAAGTTTCTGATTTGTGTTCTTCAAAAGAAACACAACCATAACACGATGCCACATCCCTCCGTAAAGGTCACGAAATATTCATATCCTCTCTAGCCTTGCTAGACATGGGCCCACTTACGTCACTATGAACAAGGGCTAATAGATCGGTGGCACTTACACTTTTACCAAGTAAAGGTATTTTAGGTACTTTACCTAATGAACTAGATTCGTAGACATCATTTGAATGGAATCAAATCTATCCTAGTATCCACTCTTCAAAAGTGTGGATATACGAGTCTTGTTTAATGTGCCCAGACAACACTGCCACAAATAAGTCTTATCTGATCAAATCAGTTTGAGCTATTTGTTCGTCATATTAATGTTTGAGATTTATTTATATTCAAAATATAAATATTGTTATTCACATCTAATGTGTTTATCTCAATATCATCTTTATAAAATAAAACACTTTAGTGTTCTATAATATAAAGGTACTACTCGCAACGAGTTATACTCGATATAGAGATAATGTTTCTAGTCAAACTAGTTACATTATAACAGTTTCCTAATTTAAGTACACACCCAAAGGGTAGTTCCTAAACTTAGGTATCTGCGGTTGAAACAGCGACTGTCATCTCGTTTCTGATTCGCAGATTAATCTCAACTGAAGTCAGTATCCTGCTCATAGCAGATTCTGCACATCAATGCATATTTATGTATCACACTAAGTATTTAAAATCCAATTTTAATACTAGTAGTGAACATATTTATGACAAACATACTTGAAGTCAGAGCCTTGCCCTGCCTTCAATTCCTTCATGTCTGCCTTGTCCATACGACAGTCATTCTACAATGACCTCGTTTGCCACAGTTTAGACAGACATCTTGGGATATGTCATTTATCTTCTTCCTAGAAGATTATAATGATTTTGCCTTTGCCCTTTTCCACTTTTAGAAGCCTTTGGCCGAGCCTTGGGTTTCTAGAATATCGAAGTAAGGTGCGCCTTGCGCTACTTGCCTTATTGCAAACTTTGGCTTTGGTCTCCTTGAGAATAGTCATTAACTCTCCAAGAGTTGTTTATTGCAATTTAATATTTCTAAGATCTAAGAATAGATCTATGAAGATCCTTCAATTTCTTCATCATACTTTAAGGATCTAATCCTTAGTTCTGATTTGGAAATTAAGGAGTCATTATGGCAAGCATAATGGATTAAGCACTAAAGTTATCATCACAAGAATCTTCCAAAGATCATGCTCTAATATTTGCTTAACTCTAGACTTAGGCCTAATATGTTATTTTATCAAATAAAGTAACTTATTAGTTTCCAGGACCATCCTGAAATTTTATTCCCAATTTGAAAATTAAAGTTTGTTTAAACACATTTTCCCTAGGATAATGTTTTAAACATTAATCTTTCAATTTAATCTTGATTCTAATAGTCCAACTATTTAATCAACGATTTCAGGTACAATCTAATGTAATGATTACTATAGTCTAACTATATAATTTATTACAATTTTATTTGTTAAAATCAAATATAAATTGATTCTATAATCCAATTATATAATCATTATAAATGATCGGTAAAATCCAAATATATTTATTACTATAATCTAATTAATTATAATTCAATTGAATGAAGTAGTTTGAATACAGTCAACTGTTAAATTAAAACAACAATAAATATTAGTCCAACTAATTATAATTTATTTGACGAATGATATTTGATTGAGCGCGTGTGGCAAGTAACTAAACGAATATTGCAAATCTAATACTTGCCTCCCACTATTTTTCGGCGAGCCTCTAACCCTATGTTGAGTACTCGGGAAACCTTGTTTCCTAGTGGGCTAGGATCCCGTTAAATAACACACAATCTTGACTTTGGCCAACAAATTGTATAATACTTAACTAGGTAGATCTCTAAGATCAATTGGATCTCATCCAATTCCTAGATCCGGTAGGTGGACATCCAAGTCCGAAACATATATACAATATATATGCCAATATATCCAATATATTTTCCTAACCTTTTTCCTCTGAATCAACTAAGCCTTGGCTTTGGCACAACAAACTTAATGATCACAGTTAAGCGGAACCCATTGACATGGAAAGCTTCGTAATCAATGTCGATGGACAAGAAGTGATCTTGACTTTGGCCAACAAATCACAACTTGGACAAGACACCGATATAGAACAAAACTCTCATGATTCAAACACATCTGAAATTGACAAAGGTCTTGACTTTGGCCAACAAACCAATGCCAACTTTGGATCTTGAGTAAGAATCACTCAACGGAAGGAAAAACGATTAATATTGTTTGAGGGTTTTTCGCGTGCAAATTGGCAACCAATTTATTATCTTTGATTAGGTCTCATCATCATACATCCTTAAACATGCATTCTAAACACATAATAAAGCGCGTATAAATAAATAAATTAATAATGATATGCGGATGGATATCTCACAAATTGTTCCTAGAACAAATCACTTTCTTTCCTCTCCCAGGCTAGAACTAATCTAATTCTCCCCAATTACAAAATACAATAAAGAAACCTCATTTACATTGAGGGGAATAGGTGAGAAGAGAAATACAATGAGAGAGGAGATAAAAGGCTGGACACGTAGGTCCAATTAATAAATTCTAAACTTATTACACAATTTCCAAAACTGCCATTGCCCTTCTAATATCCATCCATCCGATATACATTATTCATACAACACATTCATGTATTCATACAAATCATGTTATTCAATCAATTAATCCAATTAATTAATCTTTGAATTAATGATCATCCAATGTTCAAACAACGATTTGATTTGCGCGAGTCAAACTCGTTTAAGAATAAATACTCAAAGTAAGTATTCTTGAATTATATTGAACTACAACTTTAAATCCAATTTATTTGTATTCAATACTAATTCCAATTTAATTCCAAATTAAATATTTACACTTATTTATTTGCCTTAAAGACTTGGATTCCCAATCCAATCTTAATGGGTCTCAAAGGCCCAATAACATCCAATGTCATTTTAATTAAGTCCAATGGGATTTTAATTAATTCTTAAGGCTGGGCTTTGGGCATAATGGGTCAAACCCAAAATGCCAAGGCCCAATAGGAATCACGCTATTGCCTACAAATTAATTTCGGCCCATTAGGCCAATTAAATTCTTTAAAGGGCCAAGTGATGTATTCGGACTTTATGGAATTGGTTTTGGGCCCAATTGGATCCAATCCAAAAGTCCAAAACCAAACTTAGTCAAAACAAGCTCATTAAGCCCAAATACACACTTTTAGCCCATTACATAATTAAAGGCTTATTAACATAATTATAATATTCTAAATATCACAATTATTTTAATTAAAGTGTATTAGCCATGATTAATTAATTAAACTCAATATTTCCAAAATACCAATTAACTTAATTAATCATGTTTAATCCATCAATTCATGCTTAACACAAATTGAAGCCAAAACACATCATTTCATGCTCAACACAAATTGAATCCTAAATTCATCATTTCATTGCTCAACATGCTCTTGATTTAACATAAACATTATTGACTTTGATTCTAATCTAATCAAACCAACAATCAACATTTAAACATATCATTTCATGTTACAAAAATCAAAAAACTGCAGTGCATTACAGTACACCATTCGGCCATGTGAAGAAAAAATTAATTTTTGATTCATTAGATTTGTTTCAAATCTAATCATGCATAACTCTAAGTTATCATATTCTAAGCATGCTCAAAGCATCAATTTGAAGAAATCATGCTCAAAACACAAAAGCCCCAAATTTTAGTCTCATGAACCCTAAAATTTTCATGCTTAAAATTGGCTCTGATACCATTGTTAGTGTTCCTAGAACATGCCAAGGATCTAATAAGCATGTAAAGGTGTTCATAAATTCAAAATAAGTTGCGGAATATACTTACAATGAACGGATTTGAGCTTTAAAATTTTGAGAAGAGATCTCCAAGATCCAAGCTTTAAGTGATGATTCCAACTCTTGAAGTAGTTTCCCTATCACCTTAGTTGATTTCTCCAAGTGCTAGCTTTGTTGATTTTGCAACAAAATCAAAGAGAAGGTTGCATGAAGTTCATGCCCATGGAGAGGTATTAGGGTTTCAATTTTTGTTCCAAGTGTGTTTTGTGATGCATTCACAAAAATGAGAGAGAGAAAAGGCTTTTGGTAAAATCCATTTTACCCTTTTCACCTAAACTAGGTGGTTGGGTAAATGGTTTTACCAAAACCATTACAAGGTGGTTGGATGGTTGGTGGCTTGGCATAAATGCCAACTACCCTCCCAACTACCACATGTGAAGTGGGCCCCACATTTGAATTCAAAATTCAAATGTCTCTACGAACATTTGCCGCGGCTCGGTTCCGTTTAATCCGATTAAACGAATTCTCGTCGCTAAATAATTAAATCTAATTTAATTAAATAACGATGCCTTGCAAATATATATTACGAATGTCGTCTACGAATTAATTCTAAATTAATTCGTTCGTTCATATTAAAGTCCGACTTTAACTTCGTAACGAAATCCAATTCATATTAATATATCCGATATATTAATTTTAGCCCATACGAATAAATTAAATAGAAAAATCAAATTTAACTATTAAATTTATTCTACCGATTAATTCCAAATTAATCGTGTTCTCTCTCTTCCGAACACATTTAATCCCAGATTAAATAATACCTCAATTAATCCCAGATTAATTTTCTCCATCTTAATTAATCCCAGATTAATTCTCTCTCTTAATTAATCCCAGATTAATTCTAATTTAAATCAACTGTCATCGGTGAATCTTTGGGAAGCGACCCAAGAGATCCATGGATATGTTGGCAGTAAATACGGTCATCGGATTATCCGAATACGTGCGTACCTCGTACCACGTGCTTACCAATTTACAAGACATGGTTGGCTTCTAGCAAAGCACCGTGCCTACCCAATTCTCCAGAAATATTCTTACTAGAATATATAATCTATGTCAGGCGTAGTATACGTAGTATTGCGTATTGCGATCCAGTATCGGATGTCACGTGCTAGGCCTGGGACTGGAATCGTGTCTGCCCCGTATGAATCACATGTCGGATGTCTGGTAACTAGTCTCTATAATCGGATATACATGACCTAGTCATAACATCCCGATGTCTGCAGTACTTAAGAGCACTAGTACCGTATCCTACGTGACATCATCTCCACTATGACTGGAGTGATACTTCCGTCTTGACATCACACCCAACACACTACGATTCTCAATATACCCAGCAGAGGCGTATACAGAACCGGTTAAAGCCCTGGATACCAAAACTAAAGCATACCAATTGTCGCAAGCATTAGCGGTGCAAGTCTCAGGTCAAGACCAAATACACCTACCCTGATTTCGGACTTCCATAGACACATAGTCATACCACCAATGGAATTCCGAGGGGTCTATCCATAGCGAAGCTATTTTCCGTACCATCGGTAAAACACAACCTCCTATTACACTTGCATGAGTATCCTATACCCAAATATATGAGAACTATGCCGTTATGATCTCACATAACACGCACAAGTGTAGTACTAGTCTATTCCGCATTATCGATGTCCAGTCTCGATAATACTACGACTAAGGATATTTAATGATTAATCCTTCGTGGACTGATATTGTCTCATATCATCTCAATCCAGGAACTAATCATAAGGAGCTCCTATCATTTATACATCTAGGTGATCTAATCACAAATGATAAGAGTGCAATCTCCTTGTCACATAGTTAATTTGTACAACAACACCATAATCTGTACAAATAGTGACGCTATGGGTCATAATTGTCCAACAGGTACCGTCCAACTGTTCGAAAAGATAGGCACATGACCGATGAACTCGACCACTCTATAAGGCCCCTCCTATTTGGCTCCTAATGAACCTTCATCGGGCCTCATCGTGTTCAAAGTAACTCTCCTCATGACCAAATCTCAAGGGAGGAGTGATCACACCCGAACCCTCTTGTTGTAGAACTAGGCCATCCACTACTGATACACGACCATTTTGATCATCGACCTATCCATCTTTTCTTCTTTCAAGACAAGATGATGCTTCACCAGCTCTTCATTCCACCCTTCCTCAAAATGTCATACCCGGTGAGTCGACACCCCGATTTCTACTAGGATAACCGCTTCGCACCCATAAGCCAAAGAGAAGGGTGTTTCGCCTATGGAGTCATTGTAGGTCATTCGATGTGCCCACAAAACCTCTGGTAGCTCCTCAACCCACAAACCCTTGTAAGTTCTGAGCCTCGCCTTAAAGTTGCTCTTTATTGTTTTATTTGTTGCTTCCACTTTCCCATTTGACTTTGGATGAGCAAGTGAGGTGAATTTTAACGTAATCTGGAGGTCCTCACAAAGCTTCCTGAAGCCCATTCTATCAAACTACTTCCTGTTGTCCGTAATGATAGCCCGGGGGATCCCGAACCAGTATACGATGTTCTTCCTAACAAAATTCATTGTCTATTTCTCTATAATTTTATATAATGGTTCAGCTTCCACCCACTTGGTGAAGTAATCTATGGCAACAATGACAAACTTGGCCTGACCCCCGACCCGTGGGCATCGACCCGATGATATCTATCTCCATTGGGCAAATAACCATGGACTTGCCAATGAGGTCAGCTGCTCGGGAGGCTGATGAGGTATATTGGCATTCATATGACATATGTCGCATGCTCGTACTACTCTGACTCCATCCAGGTGCATTGTGGGCCAGAAGAACCCTTGCCTTAGTGCTTTGTGAGTGATTGACCGGTCCCCCCATTGCTTCCACAGATTCCTTCATGAATTTCCCTAAGCACATAATCTGCTTCGTCAGATCCAAGACACCTTAAGTATGGCATCATGTACCCCCTTTCGAGTACTTCTTTATTGGGTCCATCCAAGATAACTTCCTCTCAGCATTTACCTCCATTACATCCGGCACCCCAATACTTCTAGACTGTAAGCATCCTAACGGAATGGTCCGGGGAGTCTTTGATCTGATGGATGATGCAAGCCGAGCCAATGAGTCCGCCTGCTGGTTGCTCTCCTGCCTGATCTGCTCGAACAATACATTTCCCATCCCTTCAGCTAATGTTTTCACCTCGGCCTGATAAGCAATCATGTTTGAATCTTTCGCCTAGAATTCGCCATTCAGTTGTTGGACGACAAAATGAGAATCACTTTAAACCACCACATCCCTGACCCCCACAGCCATGCAGAGTCTCAAGCCTGTCAGAATGGCCTCATAATATGCCTCTTATTTGTAGCTTCGAAGGAAAACCTCAAGGCGTAGCTCAACTCTTTCCCTTCGTTACTTTGTAGGATCATCCCAGCTCCATACCTTTGAGTGCGGACCGACCCATCTACAAACAGTTCCCATAGAGCCTCATCCACCGCCATAACCAGAGACCCTGTAAACTCCACAAGAAAATCTGCCAAGGCTTGCCCCTTGATTGATACCTTGGGAAAATAGGATATATCATACTCACTAAGTTCGACAGACCATTTTATCAGATGACCCGGTAGTATATGTCTCAACGGTTGGTCGGTATAAACTCTAATGGGTGAGCTTGAAAATAGGGGTCTAGCTTCCTTACCTTAGTAACCAAGGACAAAGCCACTAGCTCATGAGCTATGTATCGAGTTTCGGCGTCCAATAGGGCCTTACTAGCATAGTATACTAGCCTTTGGATTTTGTTCACTTCCTGCACTAATATTGAACTCACAATATACTCCGAAACAACTAAGTACATGAACAAAGTCTCACCTGGGATTGGCTTTTCCAATAGCGGGGGTTGGGCTAAATATTCCTTCAGTTGCTGGAAAGCGTCCTCGCATTCAGTTGACCAGTTGACTTTCTTTTTAGTTTTTTGATCAATTTGAAGAAGATGTGACACTTACCAGTGGCTTTAGAAATGAACCGATTTAATGCCGCCAACCGACCTATTAAGCTTTGCACCTCTTTGACTGTCCTCGAGGGCCCCAAGTCCATCACTGCCTTGATCTTATGTGGGTTTTCCTCGATCCCCCGGGCACTTTCCATATATCCCAGAAACTTTCTGAAAGATACCTGTAGACACTTGCATTTTTGAATAAAAGCCCATTGATGAGCCTCGTATGGAGGCACTACCCGATAAGTTGCGGAAGTCGCGGGAAACAGACGTCGGAAGGAAAAAAATTTAAAAATAAATACTTCAATAAATTTAACTCACTAATTGGCCTCGAGTTCGCCCGATTAATATTTGTTTTAAAATATTAAGCCTCGGCCCAAAACTCCTGCACCCATCCAAATCCCATTTCGCCCAAGCCCAATCCAAAAATAATTAAAACATTTAAAACACATGTCACAAATTAAATTAAATCCAATTAAATTAAATCAAATCCAATTAAAATCAAAACAAATCTCATTCCTAAATTAAATAAATCCCTTCCTAATTTAAATAAATCACCTCCCAAATTAAAGAAATTCCCCCACCAAAAATATAAATATTCTTTCCTTAAATAATTAAATTAAATACACACACAATTACTTGATTTGTTTCCTTTTCAAAATCCATGCACAACCCTAACCCTAGGATACCATTATAAAAAGAAACCAAAATCCAAACCCTTTTCCCTTGGCCCTAACTCTCACGACAACAACAAAAATAATAAACCCTAAAAAACCTCTCGCTCCTCACTCCCCTTCGTCACCCTCTCACTCACGCCACTCACTCTCGGTAAAACAAACAATTCACTCAGCCCACTTCACAACAGCCACGTGAAAACACAAAGCCACTTACAAACCAAACACACATAGACACAACAAAGCTATGAACCCTAGCAAAATTTCCCTCACACACTCCACAAACAAGCACAAAATATACACAGAACCCATATAGCCTTATTCATTCTCTCTCTCTCTAGAACAAACACACAATAGAACACCCTAAACAAGACAACACCCCTAAAGCTCCCGGCCTCTCTCACCAAACCACCATAACACTCGGCTCTCTCTTATATTCAACACACAGCCACACAATAAACTTCACAGCCCCTCACGCCACTAACAACAACCGACGAAGCCATAAAACCAAGCCCTCACTCTCGCATATATCTCATTCACTAGCTGCCCATGCCTCCAATAAGACACAGACACGCCTCTCATCTCTCACAGCCACCTGCCTTCACCTCTACTTGACACACGCACACACTGCACATTAACACTAAAATAAAAAAACCTTCAACGCAGCCCTCATGCATAGCCCCTCACGACAAAACCGACCCCACTAACGCATAACAACAAAAGGCCAAACCTAAACGCCGAACACCACACCAAACCGAAATAAAAAAAAAACATGCCAGTACCGAACAATAACCAAGCTGAAAATAGTCCAAAACAGCCCCTCTGTAGTCCCCAAAATAGTCCCAAAAATACCCCAAAACCGTGACCCAATACACCCCAAAACAGTCCCAAAAATCGACCCAAGAACAGCAGCAAAACAGTGAAGAAAATAGAGAAAACAACGAAAAAAATAGCGAAACAGCGAAGGAAAATCTTGAACCAGAAAACCAGAAAAGTTACGGAACACTAACCCTTCCGGCGACGACGTAACGCACTCCCGGGGAGCAACTTAAAAGGTAAGACCTGAGGGCACCCTTTGTTATATTTTATTTTGTTATCCCAGACACGGCATGCTTGGTTGGACGTGGAATACGTCCAACCGGGCATGCGAAGTCCTACATTAAAAATGGCCAAACTATTGGTCACACCTCTCTTTTATTATTTCGTATTTATTTTTCGCATTTATCTTCCTTTAATATTTCACACTTAGCTTACTATTTATCACTTCCGTTATTTATTGTTATTTCATTACATGCATTATCATATTTCATGTATACATTGGGTTAATGATTGCGTTATGTTAAATGGTCGGTGCTATCTCTTGCGGTATATCGGATGGAAACCCATACGTAAATTCCATAGCCAAATCCGAATGGACGGTAGTGTGGTCTGTACTTGGGATACAATTCCACGTACCGCTTGAGAAACGTTCAAGCATGTGTTTCATTTTGTATGTTTATTGTTCCGTTATTAATTTTATATGCATTGTCTCTTTGTTGATGTATTGTTACTTGATGCGCATGGGCTAATCATGTGAGTTAAAGGTCTTCTATTCAAGGGAAATGCCTAAAGGCTACCTTTACCACAATGTTTTACCATGCCGGACGAAGTACGTTTGATTGAACGTGAGATATGTTCAATCGGGCATACGAGGTCCCATATTATTGCTTTATTTATTTTCTATGCATTGTTACTTGATGCGCATGGGCTAATCATGTTGGTTTAAAGGTCCTTTACTTGAGGGAGAAAAAGCTTAAAAGTCTACCTTTACCACAATATTTTGCCGCGCCGGACGAAGTACGTTTGATTGAACGTGAGATATGTTCAATCGGGCATTCATGGTTCCATATTATTTCTTTGTTTATTCATGCATTGTAATCTAGTGCGCATGGGCTAATCATATCAGATTAAAGGTCCTCCATTGGAGTAATAAAAAGCCTAAAGGCTACCTTTACCACGAAATTTTGCCGCACCGGACGAAGTACGTTTGATTGAACATGAGATATGTTCAATCGGGAATACAAGGTTCCATATTATTTATTTGTTTATTCATGTATTGCTATTTGATGCGCATGGGCTAATCATGTAGGTTAAAGGTCCTTCATTCAAGGGAAATGCCTAAAGGCTACCTTTACCACGATGTTTTTCCGCGCCCTTCTCCTATTGATTGCGCTATTCGTCTTTGTCTTGGTTGTCCTTTTACATCTTTTCATTTTTGCATTTGTGCCATGTTTATATTTGAGTGTTTGCTTCTAACGGTATATCGGATGGAAACCCAGACATAAATTCCATAGCCGAATCTGAATGGACGGTAGTGCGGTCTTTACTTGGGATACAACTCCACGTACCGCTTGAGCAACATTCATACATATTTCCGTGTCATTTTAGATACCACTTTGGTAATCACGTTCGAACGCGTCTCCGGACGCTACACGAACACATGCATTCTGTTTTCCGTTCGAATGCGTTTACGAATGCTATACGAACGTACACATTCTGTCTCATTTTCGTTCGAACGCGTTTACAAATGCTACACGAACACATGCAATCTGTTTACCGTTTGAACGTATTTTCGAACGCTACATGAACGCACATATAGTGAATAGATTTCTTTTCATCACATTTCATGCATGTTTGCTTCTTTGGTCACTTCTTTTGCATTACATATTTAATTATCTGTTTTGTTTATTACTGCCTTTACAGTTATTATCTATTCACATCTTATGCGCTTCTTTGTTTAATATGCCTATGGAATTATGCCTTTGTCTCCCCAACGATTTGAGGTCTTCCCTTGCGAGGGGTGAGTGCGGTCCTTAAATCATTTCCCATTTCACACTAGGTGGCGACTCCATTTTTATTTCTCCGGTTTAGTCCCCAGCGGGCTACTCCGTACTCCGACCGGGCCGAGAGCCCGGACAGCGTCGCTGATTTCTGTGTCCTATAGTATGGTGACTCCACTGGGGATAGAGAATCGGCCCCGAAATAATGTCTTGTAATGTTTGTGATTTTTGCTTTAGTTAACCTTGTCTAAAGTTGATTGAACCGGAGCTAATATTGGAGTTAGATAATGATTTGGTGTCTTCCTTCACTCACTACCTTTTTATAGCCAAAAGGAAAAGTTGTGAAGACATCTAGATAATCATCTAAAGTGATGGACTAATTTGGATGATCTGTTGTTTATTCCTATCACCAAGGCGATAAGAGCCTAAGAGGTAAGGGTATTTAAGAGAGTTCGCTCCACCTTCCCTCTGGGGAATTTTCAATAGAGGAATCTATTTGACAGTTATTCATGTATCGTGAAGTCATTTTCACTCGATGCGGCGGATCGTTAAATGGTACCATCACTCATTGGCACGTACCTTAAGGTATAAAAAAGGTGCGCTCACTTGGTTGCTCGAACCCTTGAGTGGGGAGACCTAGTTGTGGGCAATCTTTTTCCAGCCGAAGCCTTTATCTATACTCTTATAAACCCGCATTTGAACCATATTTGTATGACTATAGAAGCTACCTTTTATGCTTATGTTTGGGACCATCACCATTTGGATTCAGTTGGACTTATTGTCATGAGATGTGAACTTGTTGGGCCATTTAAACTTGGACGAGTTTGTGTCTTATGATAATTGGGCCAAAAGCTTCTAAAATGCCGATGGGCCACTTTGTGTTTGGGCCCCATATTATTTGAAGTTGTTTAGCCACGTTATTGCAAAAGTGTAAACCTGTTGGGCATTTTTCAACTGGGACAAGTTTACACCTCGCAATAATACGATTGAATGCTTTGAAATGATAATGGGCCAACTTGTATGAAAACCTTGATGGGTTTAGAAAGTCCAAACATGATCCAAATATGCTAGAAGCATGAGTTCGATATCTTCACTGGCTTTCATCCAGAAAGGATACGCATTGTTACGGCATATTTGTATACTTTTGGACGCTTCTAAGTTCATCCCCATGATCGCGGTCGTTGAAAGCCCAATTCGTCGTTTCTAGACAATGACATGCCCCATAATAGGCTTAGTCCATGTTGAAAATGGGCGGTCTTTGTCTTTTACCGGTGGAAATGGACATAAGCGGCCAAGGTTCACCCTTCTAGCATATGAGATAACGATTTTGTGTACCCCACGTTGGTGCATAAAATAAGCCATACCTAAGACAAAAATGGACTTACCACAAGTGTGGGAGATATAAGGTCGGAAGGATATATGTTGTTTTGATAACCACTTGCATCTCATGCATCTCATGCATACACGCATCATGTTAACCCATGTGTCTTAAAAGCCATCATAGATATCTGTTGGGTTAGAAAAAAAAGGCTTGTCAAGAAGAGTTTAGCAAACATAGATATCGGGGAAAAGGAAACCGAGAAACAAAAAAATTTATGGCAAGAATAAAAAGACCATTGGGATAGGCCTTTAGTAAAAAAAAAAAAAAAAAAAAAAAGAGAAAACAAATTGTTTGTTTTTTAGTCCTTAATAGTTAGACATAAGTCCGATGATGAAATTGTTTGCTTTAGGGTGAAACCTTAGAAACGATAAGTGCGAGAGGTACTCTTATCCGATATTTTGAATAGTTGATCTTGACTAGACTCGCGAGCACTTAATTATAGGATCTTAGCAGTGAAAGCCTGAGTAGTTGGCAAGGTGACTAGTTGAAGAGATTGCGGATCGATGAATGACCATTCGCTTAGATGTCCATTCTGACTTACTTGTGTTACGATATGTGGTATGGTTGGAAACCAAAGAAAGGTCTCTCAAGAAGAAAATATAAACCACCTATAACCGATAAGCGTGAAGCTACCCATGGGCGAGTATTAAGACCACCATGAGGAGAAATGCTACCTTAAAGGGTAGGTGTGTAAAAAAAAGGACGAAAAAAAGACGAGAGAAAAGGAAGAGAAAATCATATCACATTGAGTGCGGAGAAGTAATTACAGAGCATGATCAAGACATCTAGGTTGGTTTGACCCCTCGATCCCATTCTTTGAAACAAAGTCATTGAGTTGGCTTACCCAAGGATCAAGCTGTAAAAGAACCTTAGCACACGCACACTTTGAGTCTGGTTCAGATCATTTATTCAAACAGTCAGATTTGAGTTACATCGAGTACTTTGAAGGCTCTCTGGTTTCGACACTGAGCATCCTTTGAGGGCAACGATATGTACAACTATTGGGACTATCTCGTAAAAGAGAGTAATGTGGTATGATAGTACAGAACACCGCATCAAATGATCTACTTTGGCCAAGTGCAAGCAACGAAGAACAAAAAGATAAACCGAGTCTGGGGGCGACCAGTCTACCACCCCGCGAATAAGGGATATAACGGGAACTTGAGCTATGAGACAAAAGAGAACTGAGCAATTACCAGAAGAGAACTGGCAAAAGGAAACTGTAAGCATGCCCAAGGGGCGACCAAAGACATTAGTAGGCGAAGGGCGCCAGAGAGCACAAGGAAGGCCTAACCCATCGGAATAGGAAACATATCCATGCATATATGCATACACGTCACATGCACACAATTTTTATCTTGTTTTTATTGGCAGGTTTTGAAGAAAAGCGGCAAAGACAACTCAATTCGGGAACAAGACCCTCAACTCAATTAGGGAACAAGACCCACAACTCAATTGGGAACAAGACCCACAACTCAATTCGGGAACAAGACCCACAACTCAAATCGGGAACAGGACCCATAACTCAAATCGGGAACAAGACCCACAACTTAAATCGGGAACAAGACCCACAACTCAAATCGGGAACAAGACCCACAACTCAAATCGGGAACAAGATCCACAACTCAAATCGGGAACAAGACCCACAACTCAATTCGGGAATAAGACCCACAACTCAATTCGGGAACAAGACCCACAACTCAAATCGGGAACAAGACCCACAACTCAATTCGGGAACACGACCCACAACTCAATTCGGGAACAAGACCCTCAGCTCAATTCGGGAACAAGACCCTCAGCTCAATTCGGGAACAAGACCCTCAGCTCAATCTGGGAACAAGACCCTCAGCTCAATTCAGGAACAAGACCCTCAGCTCAAAACGATAACAAGACCCACAATTCAAATTGGGAACAAGTCCCACAACTCAGTTCGGGAACAAGACCCAGGGGTCACAGCGCCTCGCCATCAATCTCAACTCAAGTAGCGGTTCAAAAATGAGCCATCTTTCATCAAGTAACGGTTCAGGAATGAACCAGGGGTCAAACACCTCGTCATCAAATCAACTCAGTTTGAAGCGTCTCAAAACAACAGGTAAGCTCGGCAATAGCTGGCGAGCCAGGTAAGTAAAAATGCATGCATGACTTTGGTAGGATTGTCACTGTCACGCACTGCACAAGTCCCATCAAAGTGGGGGCGACTGTAGACACTTGTATTTTTACATAAAAGCCCAATGATGGGCCTCGTATGGAGGCACTACCCGATAAGTTGCAGAAGTCGCGGGAAACGGACGTCGGAAGGAAAAAATTTTAAAAATAAATACATCAATAAATTTAACTCGCTAATTGGCATCGGGTTCGCCCAATTAATCTCTATTTTAAAATATTAAGCATCGGCCTAAAACCCCGCACCCATCCAAAGCCCATTTCGCCCAAGCTCAATCCAAAAATAATTAAAACATTTAAAACACGTGTCACAAATTAAATTAAATCCAATTAAATTAAATAAAAAACAATTAAAATCAAAACAAATCTCATTCCTAAATTAAATAAATCCCTTCCTAATTTAAATAAATTACCTCCCAAATTAAAGAAATTCCCCCACCAAAAATATAAATATTCTTTCCTTAAATAATTAAATTAAATACACACACAATTACTTGATTTGTTTCCTTTTCAAAATCCATCCACAACCCTAACCCTAGGATACCATTATAAAAAGAAACCAAAATCCAAACCCTTTTACCTTAGCCCTAACTCTCACGACAACAACAAAAATAATAAACCCTAAAAAACCTCTCGCTCCTCACTCCCCTTCGTCACCCTCTCACTCACGCCACTTACTCTCGGTAAAATAAACAATTCACTCAGCCCACTTCACAACAGCCACGTGAAAACACAAAGCCACTTACAAACCAAACACACCTAGACACAACAAAGCCGTGAAACCTAGCAGAATTTCCCTCACACACTCCACAAACACGCACAAAATATACACAGCACCCATATAGCCTTCTTCATTCTCTCTCTCTCTGGAACAAACACACAATAGCAAACCCTAAATAAGACAACACCCCTAAAGCTCTCGGCCTCTCTCACCAAACCACCATAACACTCGGCTCTCTCTTATATTCAACACACAGCCACACAATAAACTTCACAGCCCCTCACGCCACTAACAAAAATCGACGAAGCCATAAAACCAAGCCCTCACTCTCGCATATATCTCATTCACTAGCAGCCCATGCCTCCAATAAGACACAGACACGCCTCTCATCTCTCACAGCCACCCGCCTTCACCTCTGCTTGACACACGCCCACACTGCCCATTAACACTAAAATAAACAAACCTTCAACGCAGCCCTCATGCATAGCCCATCACGAAAAAACCGACCCCACTAACGCATAACAACAAAAGGCCAAACCTAAATGCCGAACACCACACCAAACCGAAATAAAAAAAAACATTCCAGTATCGAACAATAACCAAGCTGAAAATAGTCCAAAACAGCCCCCTTATATAGTCCCCAAAACAGTCCCAAAAATACCCCAAAACCGTGAACCAATACACCCCAAAACAGTCCCAAAAATCGACTCCAGAACAGCAGCAAAACAATGAAGAAAATAGAGAAAACAATGAAAAAAACAGCGAAACAACGAAGGAAAATCTTGAACCAGAAAACCAGAAAAGTTACGAAACACTAACCCTTCCGGCGACGACGTAACGCACTCCCGGGGAGCAACTTAAAAGGTAAGACCTGAGGGCACCCTTTGTTATATTTTATTTTGTTATCCCAGACACGGCATACTTGGTTGGACGTGGAATACGTCCAACCGGGCATGCGAAGTCCTACATTAAAAACGGCCAAACTATTGGTCACACCTTTCTTTTATTATTCCGCATTTATTTTCCGCATTTATCATCCTTTAATATTTCGCACTTAGCTTACTATTTATCGCTTCCGTTATTTATTGTTATTTCATTACATGCATTATCATATTTCATGTATATATTGGGTTAATGATTGTGTTATGTTAAATGGTCGGTGCTATCTCTTGCGGTATATCGGATGGAAACACAGACGTAAATTCCGTAGCCGAATTCGAATGGACGGTAGTGCGGTCTGTACTTGGGATACAATTCCACGTACCGCTTGAGAAACGTTCAAGCATGTGTTTCATTTTGTGATCTAAATCTATGTTTATTGTTCCGTTATTAATTTTCTATGCATTATCTCTTTGTTGATGTATTGTTACTTGATGCGCATGGGCTAATCATGTGAGTTAAATGTCCTCTATTCGAGGGAAATGCCTAAAGGCTACCTTTACCACAATGTTTTGCTGCCCCGGACGAAGTACGTTTGATTGAACGTGAGATATGTTCAATCGGGCATACGAGGTCCCATATTATTGCTTTATTTATTTTCTATGCATTGTTACTTGATGCGTATGGGCTAATCACGTTGGTTTAAAGGTCATTTACTTGAAGGAGAAAAAGCCTAAAAGGCTACTTTTACCACAATATTTTGCCGCGTCGGACGAAGTACGTTTGATTGAACGTGAGATATGTTCAATCGGGCATACATGATTCCATATTATTTCTTTGTTTATTCATGCATTGTAATCTAGTGCACATGGGCTAATCATGTCGGATTAAAGGTCCTCCATTGGAGGGATAAAAAGCCTAAAGGCTACCTTTACCACGATGTTTTGCCGCGCCGGACGAAGTATGTTTGATTGAACGTGAGATATGTTCAATCGGGCATACAAGGTTCCATATTATTTATTTGTTTATTCATGTATTTCTACTTGATGCGTATGGGCTAATCATGTAGGTTAAAGGTCCTCCATTCGAGGGAAATGCCTAAAGGCTACCTTTACCACGATGTTTTGCCGCGCCCTTCTCCTATTGATTGCGCTATTCATCTTTGTCTTGGTTGTCATTTTATATCTTTTCATTTTCGCATTCGTGTCATGTTTATGATTGAGTGTTTGCTTCTAATGGTATATCAGATGAAAACCCAGACATAAATTCCATAGCCAAATCCGAATGGACGTTAGTGCAGTCTGTACTTGGGATACAACTCCACGTACCGCTTGAAAAATATTCATACATGTTTCTGTGTCATCTTAGATACCACTTTGGTAATCTCGTTCGAACGCGTCTCCGGATGCTACACGAACGCATGCATTCTGTTTGCCGTTCGAACGCATTTACGAACGCTATACGAACATACATATTCTGTCTCATTTTCATTCGAACGTGTTTACAAACGCTATACGAATGCATGCAATCTGTTTACCATTCGAACATGTTTTCGAACGCTACATGAACGCACGTATAGTGAATAGATTTCTTTTCATCACATTTCATGCATGTTTGCTTCTTTGGTCACTTCTTTTGCATTACATATTTAATTATCTGTTTTTTTATTACTGCCTTTACAGTTATTATCTATTCACATCTTATGCGCTTCTTTGTTTAATATGCCTATGGAATTATGCCTTTGTCTCCTATTTCTTATTCTATTTACGTTTATGGGTGTGCAAATCTTGTGTGTTGATTACATTCTCCTGCATGTGTTGCATAAGACCTGGTTATACTATTGCATTAATTTTTCATTACAATTGGCATAAGTAAGGGATCATTCCGAACCCAACGGTTTCAGGTCTTCCCTTGCGAGGGGTGTGTGCGGCCTTAAATCATTTCCCAGTTCACACTGGGTGGCGACTCCATTTTTATTTCTCCGATTTAGTCCCCCGCGGGCTACTCCGTACTCCCGACCGGGCCGAGAGCTCGGACAGCGTCGCCGATTTCTGTGTCCTATAATACCCCGAAAGCACACTTATCTAGATTCAGCCTCATATCGTGCTTTCTCAATACCTCAAACGTCCCCCTGAGGTCGCCCAGATGATCCACAGGCTTCTCCGTTATTGTAATCATGTCATTGACATAGACCTGCATTGTCTTACCGATGAGTGGCTTGAAGACCTTTTTCACCAGCCTCTGATATGTTGCCCCGATATTTTTCAATCTGAATGACATCACCATATACCAGTACATCCCTTGGTCTGTAATGAAGGCTGTCTTTTCCTCATCCTTGGTGTGCATCCTGACTTGGTTATACCTCGATAAGTCATCCATGAAACTGAGTAGTCTGTGACAGGCCGTAGAGTTCATTAGCTGATCTAACTTAGGGAGTGGAAAGCTATCCTTCGAGCAAGCTTTGATCAAATTAGAGAAATCCACGAAAATCCTCCACTTCTCATTGGCTTCTTCACCAAGACCACATTGGATACTCACTCTGGGTATTTAACCTCTCTGATGAACCCATCTTTTAGTAATTTTTGACCTCCGCCTGAATTGTCCCATACTGCTCTTGATTGAAAGTCCTCCTCTTTCACTTTACTAGCTTGTGAGCTCGATCCACTACCGAACGGTGACTGACAAACTTTGGGTCAATTCCGGGCATATCTCCATGTCCTCATGCAAAGACATCTGCATATTCCTTCAGGAAGGCCAACAACCGCTTCCTCAAATTAGGCTCCAATCTCACCCCGACCTTTATTGCTTTCCCAAGGCCGAAGAGCTCTACCAGGTCCAGCTCTTCTCATGCCCCCGTCATTGTAGGATCCTCGAGTCGTGGATCGGCCGACTCCAACTCTGCCGCTTTTTCTTCCATCTCTTTTCTCTTCATTCCCACCTCTTCAACACAAAGTGTTTCCTTAGAAATATTACCAAAATAACTTCTCCCCGTCTTCTGCTTTCTAAAAACTATCACAACCCCTTCCTGGGTTGGGAATTTCAGCTTCAAGTAGTAGCATGACATAGCCACCCTAGATTTCATCATGAAGGGCCTTCATACGATCACCTTATAGCTATTCAGGCAATCTACCACTGCGAAATCCATCATCATGGTCCGAGTATGGGGAACTATCCTGATAGTCTTTGTCAGCTGGATCTGACCTAATATGACAATGATTACTCCATTGAATCCATATAGTGGTGTCACATCTTAGACCAAATTGGTGTACTCCACGCCCAAACCATCTAAGGCTCATTTGGAAATAATATCAACTACACTCCCAGGATCCACTAGTATCTTATCTACCCCGACCCCACCAGTAACACATTTGATTATTAATGCATCATCATGGGGATAGCTCACACCCCTTGCATCCTCCTCGGTGAAATTGATGGGAACATGTCGCAACCTTTTAGATCCTCGGGTCTCCCTCTATCGTCATCATATTCGGGCCCCTCATCCCAAAATAGTTCTTCCTGACCCAATTTGAATCCCAACAATTATCCTTCCTCTAGCTATTATGAATATTAGCCTCTGCTCTTTGTTCTGCTTGGCCATCACGGCTCATTGTTCTATGCATTCATTTATATACACGTTTCTTACCAAGTTTTCCACCTATTCCAGCAGGTCTCTACATTATTTCGTGGTGTGTCCTCTTGCACTATGGTGTGTATAATAAGCCATGTTGTTTCTCTCCTTATTTGGGAACTTCCTCGCGTCGGGCTCAGTCAATAAACCTTTATCCTGGATTTCCTAAACTATCCAGGCCAGAGGTCAGTTCATGGGGTTTACACTGTCCCCCCGACGACGTGGTTGACCTGGGCTGGCGATCTTCTCTCTTTTACTTGATTATTCTAAGGCATCGACTTGAACTCCTTCTATCTCGGGGTTGCCCCTCTCCGATCCTTATTCATATCACGTCGATTTTTCGGCCTGACTACTCTTGCCGCCTGAGCTTCTCCTCCCCGGACAATCTTTTCTTCCTCCTCCACCAACACAAACTTCCTTGTCTGGTCCAGGGCTGCGACGTAATCCAATATTTCCTAGATCCTCAGATGAGACCAAAGTTTCCCAACCCCAAGGGCTCCTTTAAAACTTTCGAACGCCTCCCGGGACTCATATGTCCCGACCTCCAGCACCAGGTTGTGATACCTGTCAACAAAGCTTTTCAGCGGCTCATAATCTCTCTGCTTCATCATTCTCAGCTATCCCACTGTCTTCCTCGGTACTCACACTCCGGGCATGATACCTTCCATAACTGGGGACTTCATGCGCTTGGCCCGGGTATCATCCCAGGTCGCTCTCTGTGAAATATGGATTATTGCTGGAAGACTCTGATGTTTGTCTGCCTTCCTCTTTTTCTCAAAGCTCCCCTGTCGGCAGGGCATCGACAACGACTACAGATCTCACTCTATGAGAAATTCTCTTCCCATTTTCACCATCCCCATCTACTCTGGCGACTCTCCCTTGCTATCTCGTCTTTTCTTTAGCTTGGGCATGCTTCTCCTCTTTCTCCATTTTTCTTTTCCAACCTTTCCAAATTTTCCATCATGGCCTTCATGAAGGCCTGAGTTGACTCTCTCTCCTTCTGTGCTTCATCAGTTTCCTTCTGTATGGTTGCTTTCATCTTCTCCATCAACTCCTTTTTTGAATCCTCTGAATATATATGGTTCCTATCTCCTACCATCGTCTTACTGTGTTTGCTGCTTTTTATACTGACTCTCTATAGACGGCACCAACTGTTGACGGCTGATTTTCATTCTAGGGGAAAATCGGTAAACTTACTCCTCGAACAATCCTCCCTCAACTGTGAATTTGTTTGGTTTGGTGACCAAATACAAACTTAGCGAAAGATGAAAAAACATACAGATAAAATAGATGGTTTAACGTGGTTCGGTGGAATTGATCCAACATACGTCAACAGGTATAAAGGAAAAAGAAGTTTTTAATATGTGGTCGGGTATGACCGATTGGCCCATCTCTTGCTTACAAAAGGCTTTTTTCTCTCTTTCACAAGTGCCAAATAAAATTAGCTCAACTCTTACAATGAATTCTCGATCCCTTATATAATGCATCTGAATCCACTAGTCCATCGCCTATGACATCAGCTAATGTCACATGTCATCATTGCAGTAGCAACTCTCCTTAACTTCCCACAATTTGGCCAATCAGAACACTTCATTTTTCTATCTCTGTACTGACCTATGGAGGCCTATGACGGCTATACTCTGCCACCTGACACCTCATTAAATCATTCCACTTTTAATAACTGCTGCACGCAACCTCACAATGTCGGTCTGTACTCTAACTACTCCCTTATGATAGCGTATGCTAGAAGTATTAGGGTTGGTGCTCGGAGTGCTAATCCGGATCGTATTTATGTCCGATTAATTAATACGAGCAATTATATTTTCCATAATATTATTAATTTAATGGTAGCACCCTTGTCTTTTATACACTTATTCGATCTAATTGAGATTAGATATCTAATTATGATTAGATCGAAACTAAATATGGTTTAGTTTTACGTGTATATTAGACAAAAACCCTAGGATTTACAATATAGTGCGCAGTTACAACGTAGTTTGTAATTGAAATTGGGAAGCACACTATTAGTTGTATATCTTTAAATAAAGTTCCTGGTCAAGATTTACTAACACGGGTCGGTTAGTAAAATCCGCTGAGACCAGTACATGTCGTATATCATGACTTGGTCCGATGGTTTATCCCAATGAATCATGAGTCTCGGGAGACTCGTATAGACATGTAGGTGTTTATTTGATAGACACTGAATGACTCACTGAAGGTTTCCTAATAGATGGTACACCAACGTCAATAGGAACCTTCTCGAGTTGAGCGAGCATAGTGGTCCTTCGACTTGAGATACCACAGTGGGATATATGAGTTATCATCCACACTTTGATGGTAGTCACGTCAACGATCTATTTATGATCAGACTTCCGCCTGTTCGTTGGGTGTGGAATGATGCTCATGATATCCAGTGCGTATCAAGATAGGATCCGTCAGTCCTGTGTACAGTGCATAGGCATCCTCACATGTTTACGATCGAGTAAATCCATGGTCGTGGTATAACTTCGGAAATCAGTTTCGAGTGTTATTTAGAGATCGTAAATTGAAAGTCGATTGTATTATACCGAACGGATTTGACATTTTCATTATATCCCAGGTATATTACGGATAGCCTGTGACAGAGGGATTATACGTATGCAATGACCTCGACTTGCATAGTTTAGCGAGATTATATGTGGTCGTCATAATCCATGAGTGGGTGGATTATGGACACGAAATTGGATTTCGTGACGGATAAACCTAAACTTAGAGAGTCCCACAATATGAATTGTACTCGTTGAGCACTTGGGCAACTCAATATGAATAATACGGATTATTCATAATACTTCACCGGATTAAATGAGTTAATTCAGATCGTTTAATCGGTTAAATAACAACACATGCATTATGGGATTTTGTCCGATAATAATTATTGTGTATTTGTATTTGATATATAATATGATTATATACACATTAATTATTCGTCAAATGAGATTTTGACACATGCCATAAATATATGTATTTGTTATTTATTGTAAATAAAAATACATATATAATAATAATTACATTAATTAATTATTTTGATATTTAATTGTTAAATATTTGAATTATTAATTAGTAAACTTTTTCCATAAATGTTATGGAATTTGTCCAATTATTATTGGACCATATGGCATGACTTAATTATACTTTATGTATGCCAATTTAATCGGTTTACATAAAGTTGATTAGCATTTAATTTGATTAAAATGAAAGAAAAAAATGCCCTTATTAATTGCAAATTCGGTCAACATATATTAAATAAGAGAAAAAAAATTTCTTCATCATGGCCGTGAGTCCTTAACAAAATGGGTTTCAAATTTGTCTTGATGAATCCATGAAGAATAAAAGGAAAATTCAAGAAAAAAGCTAAGGAATTGGAGGATTAAAGGTAATCTACCATAACCCTAAGCTTGGAAATTTAATTTCTTGTTTCTTGAGTTGTTAGAAGGGTTCTAGGGTTCTTTTGATTCTGAAATTTTGGGGCTTTTGGTTGTGGATGATGGATTGGAAGCTTGTGTGCATGTGTGAAGTAGTTTTGGTAGTAATTAGTGTAATTATTGTCCAAATTAATCAATTGTTAATGAGTTGCTATTCTAGAGTGTTATAACCACTCTTATGGCACCTAGAATTTTTCTCGGGTTGTTCATATTTGGTGACTTTGGTTGGTGTTATAGATTAATTGGATTGATCTTGAATTTTGGGATTTAAAGCATGAAAATTTGGTAAATTTGTGTTCTGGATCAGATCTGGATTTTTAGTGCATATTTTGATGTATTTGATGTTATATTAATGTAATGGATGTTTTTTGGGAGTTGGAACAATTACCGGAAAGTGTTTCCGAGTTGAAATTAGCGAAAACGGTCAAAAACAGCGTTACCGGGTGACTTTTGAGTCAATCGGGTGACGGCTATCCAAACAGTGAATCTGTCACTGTTCGGGCAGCCCATGAACTGCCCTGACACTATTGGGGCTGACCTGGGCAGTCCCCATAAGTGTCGGGTGGTCGGTTCATTCGAAAACGCGTTTTGTATTATTTTACGGAAAAACGGTTTTCGTAAAATTTTCGCGAAGTTTCTTTTGAATTTATGTCGTTATTCGATATCGAATAAATAGGTTTAGGTGAAATATGAATAAATTATTCATATTAGATATTGAATAATTTATTCGGTATTTTGAAAAAGTTTTAAAATACGATTTTGCCTGAACCGCACTTCTGTTGCGTCCATCGCCCAAAACCCCAGCAAGAAGATAAGCTGATGGCCCGTTTCTGCCACATCAGACCTTTTTGGAGAGTGAAAGTCCACATATAGGGCTTACGTCACTTAGACTTGATCATATCGTTACCATCTCGCCCCGCCCTACCAGGTCGGGCAACTAAAACAACAACCATCCTACCTTGCTGAGCGGTCGGGTCAGGTCAGCCATCCTTTATTCCCATTTGCTTCTCTGAACAGCTTTACACCTCGGGCCGGTATCAAGTGTAGACCAGTCCTGATCTATTCTCTGGACATGATGCCTTCGCCTCTTGGGCATGGGCCATTAAGGGCCCAAAAATCACCATGAACACACCTTATTATAACATTATGAGCTAATGGTTCAGGCTTTACAGGTGCCAAGGACCAGCAATGACATTGCATCAGAATTTCATAAGATTCGGAAATTGTGGCTATAAAAGGGTGAAGTTCATTAAAGATGTAAAGTAGGCAGAAGCTGCCGCTATTTACTTTGGCCTCCATTGTGTTAAATAAGTGAGTTTTCTTTCTCTTATTTTTTTATCAGATATCTTGAATATGTTAAATTTGGTACTTGGTAATTCAAGCAATTCCAAAGAAATTCACTGGATTATTTCCGATATCTAGAATGTAGTTAGGGACCTAGAGTATTATAAGATTCGGTTCAAATCAAGAATTTATAATGTTATTGCACATTATTTAGTAAAGCTGGTGTAATGGCCATGCTGGTTTTTAGGTGAGGAACCTGCCGGATTCAATTAGCTGTATCTTGTAGTTCATTTTTTTTTTTGGAAATTGCACTTGCGGTACACCATTAACTATTGGTTATTGAGGTTGAGTATCTTGTTCATTTGTTGCTTCAATTGCCTTTTTGATCTGTCAGTTTCTTTGCTAGGTAATGGAGTTGACGTTTTTTTTTTTTTTTTGAAGATGAAATGAAATTCATTCACAAAATCATCATAATAATATAATTACACAGTCAAATAATAACTCGAAATTAAACTTAGGATATTCTAAGTATCAAACTAATTAGGATAAACCTAATAACATAAAGTAAAATATGCATTATGAGTTTCAGTAACTAATAGAAATACATATTCACACTTAAAACTACTTAGGAACATGAGGAATTATGGGTTCGGCCTAGTCGCCCCACCTCACTCTCAGTGCAAAATCGATGATTACATATTCATAAGTAGAAATGAAAAATATAATACATGCTTTGTGTCGGGGTCAAATCAGAGAGGCGCAGCGAAAGGAGCGCGGTTCGGGTGAAATCGTAGTTTAAAATTTTTAAACTTACGAATAAATTATTCAATATCAAATATTAATAATTCATTCATATTTCACCTAAACATATTTATTCGATATCAAATAACGATATAAATAATATAGAAACACCGCGAAACTTTTATGAAAACGTTTTTCCGCAAAATAGTATAAAACGCGTTTCTGGCCGAACCGACCAACCAAAGCTCATGGGGACTGCCCACGTCAGCCCCTAAAACATTTGGACAATACGTAGGCTGCCCGAACAGTGACCAGTTCGCTGTTTGGGCTGCCGTTATTCGGTAACGCCGTTTTTCACCATTTTCGCGTATTTTCACTCCGAAATAATTTCCGATAAATATTTTTCTTTGGCAATTAAAATAAACTAATTTATTCTAATTACTCAATAAATAAAAATTGAATTTTTATCAGAAAAATCAGATTTATCATTAATTACAATAAGACCCCAAAGTTTTGTAATTTAATCATTTTAGTTTTAAATATGTCAATTACATATTTAATTGATTCCAAATGAATCCCAAAATAATTTTTACAATTTTGCAACAAAACCAGAAACTTTTTCAGATTTGCACAAACTGCCCAGTAATTTTCCAGAATTACGAAACAGCCCCTGAACTTTTCATTAATTGCAAGTTGGCCCAATTTGTTCAAAACACATCAAGATCAAATCCAATCAATCCCAAATTTGACACACATCAAATATACATCAAATTATATCATATATATGAAAAGCCCCAAAATTTGAATGGGTTAAGAACCCTAATTTCATAAATTACTCAAATTGGACAATTTACATTAAATTGACAAAATTCAACACTTTAATCATTCAATTACCACACCAATCAAGTCTCACCATCATGAAATTAATCAAGAACAATTCTAGGTTAATTATGAATGGCTAATCAACTCTAGAATGGCAACTTTAATTTCTAATTAATTTATTTAAGCTTAATTACACTAATAAGCTCATAAATTAATCATACATGCATAACATCCTCAAACAAGATTCCAACAAATTTAATTACAAACTTAAAGAGTAGAGAAACAAACTTAACAACACAATTTGAAGTTAAGAATAATAGAAACATTTTCTATGTAGAAGAAAGTGTAAGAAACTTACAAAAAATCCAATTTTTGGCTTTGTTCTTCATTTCTTTCTTCAATTTTCTTCCAACTCTCTTTGTAAAATATTGTTGATGTTGTCTTAGTATGAAAAAGAATCAAAATAATTTTGATATCTCAATTTTTCACTTTGGGCGTGAATTTGGCTTTAAAAAACAAATAACAATTATTTTCCTTTTGTTTGATTTTAATTGGAACAAGTTTTGCTTTAATAAAGTAACAATTATCTTTAATAAAGTAAACCAAAAAAAATGTTCCAATAATATCAAGCCAAATAAAAGTAAAATCATTACAAAAGATATTTACTTTATTAATTAATTTAATTATTTAACAATTAACGAATTAAAGAATTAAATACAAATATCTTAAATATATGTATTATATTTACATTAAATATCTCAAATACATATATTAATGATATATATCAAATACCACAATTTGATATTTAATTAATGTGTATTTAATAATATCAATTATTAAATACAAATACACATTAATTCGAAAATGACCGTTAGGTCCCGATTGCATGTATTTTTCGTTTAACCGTTAAACGAGTCATAAATAATCATTATTATTTATAACAGTTGCCCTAGTGCTCTACGAGTATATTTCATTAGTGAGACTCTAGATTCAGGCATATCCGTCACGAAATCTAATTTCGTGTCCATAATTCACCCACCCGCAAATTATGATGACCACGGATAAACTCGTTGAATCATACAGGTCGAGGTCACTGCATACGTATAATCCCTTCGTCACATGTATCCTAATTATTCCAGAGATATAGATATAAACGTCAAATCTCTATAGGAATAATCTCGTCGACGTATCAATTAGCAATCTCTAAATAACATTCGGAACTCTCTTCCGAAGTATACTATGGCCATAGATTTAATAGATTACTAATCACAAATGGACTACCTATGCTCTGTACACAGAACTGACAGATCCTTTCTTGATACACACAGGATATCATGAGCATGAGTCCACACCCAACGAACAGGCGGAGGTCTGATCTAAATAGATTGGTGACGTGACTGTCATCTAAGTGTGGAGGATAACTCATATATCCATAATGGTATCTCAAGTCAAAGAATCACTATGCTACTCAACCCGAGAAGATTCCTATTGACGTTGGTGTACCATCTATTAGGAAATCTTCGGTGAGTCATTCAGTGTATATCAAATAAACACCTACACGTCTATACGAGTCTCCCAAGACTCATGATTCATTGAGATAAACCATCGGACCAAGTCCGATATACGATATGTACTGGTCTCAACGGATTTTACTAACCGACCCGTGTCAGTAAATCTTGACCAGGAACTTAATTTAAGGATATACAACTTATAGTGACACTTCCCAATGTCAATTACAAACTATGTTATAACTGCGCACTACGTTGTAAATCCTAGGGTCTTTGTCTAATATATATACATATCACTAAACTAGATTTAGTTTCAATCTAATCAATCTAATCGAAATTAGATCGAATACGTATATAAAAGACAATAGCGCGTATTGGCGAGTATTAAACGAAATTGAAAATTTAATTCAAGCATCCCACTAATTTTCGACGAGCCTCTAACCCTCCGTTGAGTACTTGGGAAACCTAGTTTCCTAGTGGGCTAGGATCCCGTTAAATAATACACAACCTTGACTTTGGCAAACAAGCTGTATAAGATTTAACTAGGTAGATCTCTAAGATTAATTGGATCTCATCCAATTCCTAGATCTGGTAGGTGGACCTCCAAGTCCAAAATATATATCCAATATATTTCCTAACATTTTCCTCTGAATCAACTAAGCATTGGCTTTGGCTCAACAAGCTTAATGATTCCAGTTAAGAGCGGCTCAACAAGCTTAATGATTCCAGTTAAGAGTGACTCATTGACAGTGGAAAAACTTCGTAATCTACGTCGATGAACAGAAGTGACCTTGACTTTGGCCAACAAATCACAACTGCCCAAGACATGCGATGTATAACAAAGCTTTCATGGTTCAAACACATCCGCGATGGACAATGATATTGACTTTGGCCAACAAATCAAAGCCAATCTTGGATCTTGAGAGAGAACCACTCAATGGAAGGTAACACTTAATATTTGATTTGAGGGCATTTTCGTAAATTGGCAACCAATTTATTTTCTTTAATTAGGTCTCATCATACACCCTTAAACATGCATTCTAAAAGCATAATAAGGCGCGATAAATTAATAATGTTATGCGGATAGATATTTGAACAAATTATTCCTAGAACAAATCTCTCTATCTCTCTCTCTCTCTCTCTCTCTTCTCTCTCTCTCTCTCTCGCTAGCACTTTACATTCTTCTACCCAATCACATAATACAATAAGAAACCTCATTTACATTGAGGAGAATTGGTGAGAAGAGAAATACAAAGAGTATAAGAGGTGATAGGCTGGACACGCAGGTCCAATTTCAAATAAATATTATATTTACAACAATTTCCAAAATTGCCCCCACCCGTCTAATATACATCCGATATACATTATTCATACAAATACATCCAAGTATTCACACAAAGCATGTTGTCAATCAATCTAATCCAATTAATTAATCTTTAATTAATGATCATCCAATGTTCATACAACGATTTGATTTGCGCAAGTCCAACTCGTTTAAGAATAAATACTCAAAGTAAGTATTCTTGAATTATATCGAACTACAATATTAAATCCAATTTTAATTGTATTCAATACTAATTCTAGTTTAATTCCAAATTAAACAATTACACTTATTATTTTAGTGTCTTTTTAGACTTGGATTCCAAATCCAATCCAAATGGGTCTCAAAGGCCTAATTAGCATCCAATGCCTTTTCAATTAAGTCCAATGAGTTTTTAATTAATTCTTTAGACATGGACTTTGGCCATTATGGATCAAACCCAAAATGCCAAGGCCCATTTAGGAATCAGCATATGCCAAAAATCAATTTTGGCCCATTAGGCCCAATTAAATAATAAAAGGCCCAAAGTTATATTTTGGACTTTATGGAAATGGTTTTAGGCCTAATTGGATCCAACCAATTGTCCAAAACCAAACTTGGCTCAACCAAGCCCAATAGCCCAAATACAACAAATTAGCCCAATCCAATTTTAAAGACTAATTTAAATTAACATAATATTTCAAATATCACATTAATTTAATTAAAGTGTAATTAACATAATTAATTAATTAATCTAATATTTCCAAAATATCAATTAATCTAATTAATCATGCTTTAATTTTTCAATTCATGTCCAACACAAATTGAAGCAAAATCAATTCTACAACATGCTTCAACTCACGGCAATAGGCAAGAAATAACATCCAATTTTGATTTCAATCCAATTAAATCAACAATCAATATTCATTTCATGCCAATTAACATATCCAATTATCAAATTTCAAAAATTCACCATGAGCATTCCTAGGGTTATGTTCGGCCATGATGGAATTTTGGGGAAAATTAATCTAATCAATTTTTTACAAATCCAATGATGCACAACACTTAGTTATCCTCATCTAATCACAACCAAACAACCAATTTCGAATTTAAATGCTCCAAGCACAAAATCCCCAAATTAAAGTATATAAACCCTAGAAATAAATCATGCTTAGGATGGCTCTGATACCATTGTTAGTGTCCTACACATGCCATAAGATCACTAAGATGATTTGTGTGTGAATAAACGATAAAGTTTGCAGAAAAAACTTACATTGATCGGTTGAGGATTTTCAAAAAATTCCTTGGATGTGGAAGCTCCAAGCTTGAAGATGAGTTCCAAACACTTAGGTGAGTTTCCCTATCACCTTAAATCAACTCACAAAGTGCTAGCTTGATGAATTTTTGCAACAAAAATTCAAGAACAAGAGGGAGCTAGGTTCGGCCAAGGAATGAGAGAAAAGAGAGATAATGTGTTTTTGTTAACTTTTGACTTGTGTTTCCAAAACCAAGTTGTTGTGTGTATTGGTTTCCAAAAAGCAAAACAAGGTTGGTGAAAAGCAAAATGGTTTCAATAAATTTTGCCAACTACCACGATCACATTTGACAAGTGATGTGAGTGAAGTGGGTCTCACCACTTTAAATTCAAAATTCAAGTTGGCTCACACAACTAGACTTTGGGCCCGAGTTCGTTTAATCCGACTAAATGAATTTTCCGTCGCTAAATAATTAAATCCAATTTAATTAAATAATGATGTCTCGTAAAATTATTACGAAAGTCACTTACGAATTAATTCCAAATTAATTCATTCGCTCGAATTAAAATCCAATTTTAATTTCGTATTGAAATCCAATTTCAATTAATATATTCGATATATTATTTTAGCCCAAATAAATAAATTAAATAGAAAAATCCAATTTAACTATTAAATTTATTTTACCGATTAATTCTAAATTAATCGCGTTTTCTCTTCTGTACGAATTTAATCCCAGATTAATTCTTACCGTAATTAATCCCAAATTAATTTTCTCTCTCATAATTAATCCCAGATTAATTCTAATCGAGTGAAATGTCATTGGTGAATATTTGGGAAGTGACCCAAGAGATTCATGGATATGTTGGCAGTAAATCCGGTTATCGGACTATCTGACACGTACGTACTTCGTACCACGTTCTCACCAATTTACAAGACATGGTTGGCTTCTAGCAAAGCACCGTGCCTACCCAATTCTCCAGAAATATCCATGGAGGAATATTATTTGTATCAGGCGTAGTAATACTATTGTAATGCGTAATACGATCCAGTATCGGATGTCACATGCTAGGCCTGAGGCTGGCTCTGTGTCTGCCCCGTAGGAAGCATATATCGGATCACGAGTAACTAGTCTCTGTAATTGGAAAGTCATGACCTAGTCATACTTTCCCGATAGCTGCAGCTTTTAAGAGTACTATTACCGTATCCTGTGTCACCATCATCTCCATATGACAGAAGTGATACTTGTTGGGGTTGGTTCTCAGAGCGCCAATTCCCGATTGTATTTCTTTATGAATACTACTGTAAAAACGTTTTATTATCAATAATATATGCAGTTTCTATAATATAATGTATCTTTTAATATGGTAAAGATGTAATGACCTTTGAATGACTAGTCATGATGCTGTTGTAAAAGTGTCGTAACTGACATTGAGTTGTATCATGACGTTGTCATTCTCAGACAGTTCATGGTCAAGGTTTACACTACTTGGTCAGTAAAGTAAACCCGTTGAGACCGATACATGTCGTATACTGGAATATATGATTCCAATGGTTTCTCAATGAACCATAAGTCTTGGAGACTAGTATAGACATGTAGGTGTTTATGGCGGATAAACACTGGATGACTCACCGAAGATTCTTAATGGATGGTACACCAACGTTAGTAAGAATCTTCTCGGGTTGAGTAGCACTTGTGATTCTTCGACTTGAGATAGCACTGTGGGCACATGAGACACCTTCCACACTTAGATGACAGTCACGTCACCGGTCTATTTAGATCAGACCTCTGTCTGTTCGTTGGGTGTGGATAGATCCTCAGGGTGTCATGTGTGTATCGAGATAAGATCCGTCAGTTCTGTGTACAGAGCATAGGTAGTCCATATGATTAGCAATCAGATAAAAACCATGGGCCCGTGGTACATTTTAGAAGTCAATTCTAAATGTTCTTTTTTAGATTGCTAATAGAGACGTCGACGGGATAATCCCTATAGAGATTTGATGTTTACATCTATATCTCTGGGATATATCAGGATACCTGTGATGGAGGAATTGTACATTTGCCATTACCTAGACCTGTATGATTCATCGAGTTTATCCGTGTTCGTCATAATTTACAGGTGGATAAATTATTAACACGAAATTGGATTTCATGACGGATATGCTTGAATCTAGAGAGTCTCACTAATGAAATATACTCATAGAGCACTAGGGCAATATTTATAAATAATATTGATTATTTATAAAGTCGTTTAAAGGTTAAACGCAAAAATACATGTGTTGGGACCCGATAGTCATTTTCTTAATTTTTGTGTATTTGTATTTAATGTTAGATTAATTCAAATACACATTAATTAATTATAAAATTGAGATATTTGACTAATATCATAAATATATATATATATGATATTTATTGTAAATATAATACATATATTTGAAATATTTGTATTTAAATAATTAATTAATTAATTAATTGTTAAATGATTAAATTAATTAAAATATGAATATTTGAAGTTATGATATTTATTTTAATGACTTGAGTTGCCATTGTTGACTTGCTTTATTTCATTAAATGGTTTAATGATTAAAGTTAACAAGTTGATAAAGGCGAAATTAAATGAAACAAAAATCAAAATATCTAGATATTTGGTATTAAAATTTTCGGCCAAGGCTTGTTGGTGGAGTATAAATTGTTTGTTTCATTTTAGGGTTTTATTAACTTAAAAAACACTTACCTAAAACTCCATTAAAGGAAGACAAAGAAGCTTGAGAGAAAGAAAAGCTTGGAATTTAATAAGTATTTCCAACTTACCATTAGAGAGAAAACTGTTCCTCTTGTTGTGGGCTTCATCTTGTGATGTTCTTATGTTTTTTCTATTCTTTATTTTTTGTATTTTTTGAGGATGGAAGTTTTTGATAGGGTTGAGCATGTATAAAGGTCATAGAATGCTTCTAATATGTTAACAAGCATTATTTTGATAGTTTAAGAAACTTATTACCATTCTAGAGTTATTGACCCACTCTTAAATGACCTAGATTTGTTCTATAGTTGTTTCATTGTGGTGAGGCTTGATTGGTGTGGAAGAAACATGATTGAAGTGTTGGATTTTACTAATTTGGTCTAATTTGTCCAATTTAATGAAATTGAAAAATTAGGGTTTAAAACCACTTCCAATTTTGGGGCTTTTCATTTATGTTGTGTATTTGGATGTGTATATGATACACATAAAATCTTATGTTGATTAGATACCATCTTGACGTGTTTTGAACATTGAAAGTGCAAAATGCACATTATATCATGCTTGGAGGCTCTCGGCCTTGAGCAAGTTTTTTGGGGTTTCATGTTGCATTTTGAATTTTGATATGTATGACATGTTAGAATCATCTTAGTAATGATTTAGAATCATCCAAAATTGTTTTGAACAATTTAGGACTAAAATGAACAAAATGTAAAGTTTTTTGGGCAATTTGGTAATTACACAAAAAATTGATTTCTTGTGTAATATTTCATAATTTAATAATTGGGTAATTAAATAAATAAGTTTATTTAATTGATCCGAGAAAAATTTTTGAAATCGGAAAATTTGGATTTTCCACTGTTCCGCTGCGTTACCGGATTTCCGTCGGAAAAACCCCTTCAATACTCTCATCTTAACATCACATCCAATACACTACGATTCTCAGTAAACCCAGTACAGGCATACACAGAACTTGTTAAAGCTCTGGACGACCAATACCAAAGCAAACTGATTGTCGCAAGTACTAGCGACGTAAGTCTCAGGTTAAAGATCACATACACCTACCTTGATTCGGATTCCCATAGACACATAGTCATACTACCAATGGGATTCTGGGGGGTCTATCTAGAGTGAAATGTTCCCGGTCCAACGGCTAACAAAACCTCTTATCACACTTGCATAAGTATCAAATACTTAAACATATGAGAACTATGTCGTTAAGCTTCCATAACTCGTACAAGTGCAATACTAGTCTAGTCTGCATTATCGATGTCCAGTCTCGATAATACTACGAATATGGATATTTAATGATTAAATCATTCGTGGATTAATATTGTCTCAAATCTTATTAATCTGATTTAACCATATGGACTTTTATCATTATATATATATATATATCCAAGTAATCCAATTACAATAATGATAAAATAGCAATTTCCTTTTGTCACATATTTAATTTGTAAAATAAAAACACAATGTTTATTACAAATAGTGATGTTATGGGTCATAATTGTCCAACACATGTCTATTAGTCTTTTTCTGTGAGCGAATGTTGTAACCCTTCTTGAAATTCTTCAAACTATTGCCATGATTTTTCGTAATAAATATATGGAAAAATCAGTACAATGAAAACTCAAAGTTACATTAGCAAAAACAAATAAATATCATAAAGATATTCAATAAAGTGCTTGTGTAGATTTCTTCGTCAAGTTCTTCATTGAGAAAAGCAGTTTTTACATCCATTTGATGTAATTCTAGATACGTACTCACTATTATAGCCAGGATCAAGCGAATTGAGATAAACCTTACAACATGTAGAAAAGTCTTTTCATAGTCAATCCATTCATATTGTGTATATCCTTTCATTACAAGTTATGCTTTATATCTTTCGATATTGCCATCAACATTACGTTTTATTTCAAGAACCTATTTGTTCTTGATGGATTTACGTCCTTTAGGTAGATCAAATAGTTCTCAAATTTGATTTGACCTTATTGACTCCATTACTTTAATCCATTCTCCTTAACAGGGCATTGGAGAGTCTATTTTATGTTTCTTGACTCTTCGTCCTCTTAAGGTAGAATTATAAAGGTCTCTTTTCCGATATCGAAACGACGTCACAGAATGCCCACATGATTACTACGTCATAATTGGGATTCTAGTTATGGAACTAATTCCTCACTTTCCATATTATTCTCATTTAGATCATGCACATTACTCTCACTCGGAACATGTATATCACTCCTACTCGGATCATGTAAGTGATGCTCATGTGAAACTTATTCATCATTTTAAGACTCATGGGAAACTAATTCATCATATTTTCTCAAATTTCTCCCATCATGAACATCACTCCCACTTGAATTAGGTAAACCTGACTATTTACTAATTATAGGATTCATGTGATCCTGAGTTTCATAAAGAGATAAATCTTGACCTGTCTCTCCTTACTTAGGAAATTCAGTTTCTAAGAAGGTGATATCTCGTGATTCAAATTATGTCACGCCTCCACTCTTTTTCTCATATATGCAAACATACTCTTTTGATTGTTCAGCATATCTTATGAAGATATTTTTTTCTATTGGGATTAATTTTCCATGTTCGTGAGAATGCACATGGACATAGGCCACATAACCCCAAGGTTTCAGAAAGTGAAGGTCTGGTTTACGACTTTTCCATAACTCATATGGTGTGGTGGTAATTGATTTTGAAGGCACATGGTTAAGTATATATGTTGCAGTCAATAATGTATCACCCGAAAAGGTCATAGGGAAGTGTGCTTATGTTGTCATAGACCTGACCATTTCAAGAAGAGTTCTATTTCTTTTTCCCGCAATATCATTTTGTTAAGTAGTATCAGAAGTAATCAACTGATGACTAAATCATTTTTCATCACATAATTCTCTGAACTGATCGGATAAGTATTCACAACCACAGACAGTACGTAACGTTTTAATTTTCTTGTCTAATTGATTTTACATTAAATTTAATTTCTTAAAACAATCTAATGCTTCAGATTTATGAACAATCTAGTATACATAACTAAAGTGTGTGAAATCATCTATGAATATGATGAAATATGATGCTCCATGCCAGGCCCTTACATTTATTAAACCACATATATATAAAGGGATTAATTTTAATGGATGTTATGCTCTAGTTACTTTGTCAAATGGTTTTCTCACAGTTTTTTCGACCAAACAAATTCACAAGTAGACAATTATACCTTCTCTATATTTCCCAAAAAACCTTCTTTAGCTAATTTGTTTATTGTTTGCTAGGTACACATTCACATCACTATCATTACTGACAGACGAAATAACAAAAGAAAAACATGAATTGCAATTAAAGCATTCAACATTTAATATAATAAAACCATCCAGAAAATAACCAGAACTATAGTGTATTGTACGTAAGTACAAATCAACACCAAAATTATGAAAGTTCAACTTAAAACCTAAGTTAACTAAAACCAACATATGAGCTAAATTTCGATGAATTTGAGAAGCAAACAGTACAACATGTAGAGTAAAGTTTTTTTTGCTATGTATGACTAACTTGCATGTACCCACTCTTTTGACTTCAATTTGCGAGTTCTTACTGACGTATACCCACTTCACCCTATGTGAAATTTGTCGAAATTCCACGATGGACTCTCTATCACTACAAGAAATTACAGTTTTAGTGACGGAATTTAGTGACGGAATATTCCGTTTCAAAATTTAACGACGGAATTGAAACGGATAATGAAATTAGGGACGAAATTTAACGACAAAAAAGTTTCATCTCTAAATTAGAGACGGAAACAAACTTCCGTCGCTAATTAGAAACATATTATTATTCCATCGCTAATTTCATCTAGAAACGGAATTTTTCCGTCGCTAATTAGAAACGGAATTAATATTCTGTCGCAAAATAGAAACGAAATCTTTATTCCGTCGCTAATTTTAAAATTTTCTTTTTTATTTTAATTTAATTTCTAAAACAATTGGTAATTAGAAACGGAATTTTTCCGTCGCTAATTAGAAACGGATTGAAAATTTCGTCGCTAATTAGAAACGGAATTAAAATTCCGTAGCTAATTTTAAATTTTCATTTTTATTTTAATTTTAATTGGTAATTAGAAACAGAATTTTTCCGTCTCTAATTAGAAACAGAATTAAAATTTCGTAGCTAATTAGAAATGGAATTAAAATTTCGTATCTAATTAGAAACGGAATTAAAATTCCGTAGCTAATTTTAAAATTTTCAATCTCCCCAAAAATTTAATCCTTTCGGCGCCACTTTTTTTTTAAAAAATAGAGACGGATTTTTCGTCGCTAATTAGAAACAGAATTAAAATTATGTCGCTAATTAGAAACATAATTAAAATTTCGTAGCTAATTAGAAACAGAATTAAAATTTCGTAGCTAAGTTTAAAATTTTCAATCCCCCCCCCCAAATTTAATCCTTTCGGCGCCAGTTTTTTTTTTAAAAAAATAGAGACAGATTTTTCGTCGCTAATTAGAAACGGAATTATAATTCCGTAGCTAATTTATAAAATTTTCAATCCCTCCAATATTTTCAAAAATTTCCCACTTACGAAAATTTCAAATGTCTATAAAATTTACAAATCTTCCCGCTTCTCTTATCTTTTCCTCTATATATACACCACAATCTTTTAAAATCTCAACTCCAATACATCATCCAAAACTTTCATACTCAATTCCATATACCATCAAATTTTTATTTTCCTACTCAATTCCATATACCATCAAATTTTTTCATATCTCAACTCTCATTATCAATCTCTCATTTTTCTTATCTCAACTTTTAAAATTTCCTAAGAAACAAACACTAATATATTTTTTTTTTTGGTTTAAAGTGGCGTAAATGGATGGTGGTGTGTTGAAGCTTACGGTGGACATTACGGTGTCTTGTGGAATTGAAGATTTATATATAACATTAAAAAAGTCAATTTTGTAAAATTTTCTACCATTCAAAAATTTTAAAATTTTCCCTTATCTAAAATTTAAAAATTTACTCTCTCTACAATTTATAAATTTCTCACATCTATATAATTATAAAATTCCACACCTCTAAAATTTTAAAATTTTTTCCTTTCTAAAATTTTAAAAGTTTCATGCATATTTAAAAATTTTAAATTTTCCGCCTCTCTAAAATTTTAAAAATTTTCGTTTTTAATTTTTTTTAAATATATAGCTATGGAATAGCTACGGAAATTCCGTCTCTAATTAGCAACAGAATCTTTATTCCGTCACTAAATAGTGACAAAAAATTTCGTTTTATTCCGTCTCTAAATAGAAACGGAATTTTTCGTCACTATTTAGCGACGAAATAATTTCCGTCGCTAATTAGAGATGGAATTTCCGTCGCTATATAGAGACAGAATAAAATTCCGTCGTTAATTTTAGCGACGGATGAAATAATTTCGTCGCTATTTTTTTTGCGACCAACAAAATAGAGACGGAATTTTTCCGTCGCTAGTGGTCAGATTAGCTACGGATTTTTCCATCGCTATTTGACAGTTTTCTTGTAGTGTATCTTTTGCTACATGGTTTGTGGCTCCTAAGTCTACATTCCACAGAGGATTAGATTTAGTAAGAAAGATTGAACTTGAAACACATATTTCATTTTAATATTTATTAAAGGTATTTACTCTTTTAGGCTCAGTACAGTCACGAGCAAAATGACCATTTTTGCTACAGCTATAACATTTAATATTTGCCATGTTTTTCTTTTTCGAATGACTTTTTCATTTCCCATGTTAGTTAAACTTCTGTTTATTTTCTGACTTGGAAGAATACTGTCATTTTCTAAACTGGAACCCACCGCCATGAAATTTTCTTAAATAATATGGAACAAATCAATGAATCGCCCACTTAAGAGACAATTGATTTACTTACACATAATATTTATCAAATAATATTTCTAATTCAACGTGCAAGAGTTAATAATTAGAGTATGCATCTTGAAACACGGTAAATAATAAAAAATTCATGAAATAAAAAAACTTATAAAAATAATTCAAAATAAAAGAACAAATAACAATAGATCTGAAATCCAAAACATGGGCTAGGTTTTGTGGGCAGCTACTATTTAGGTCTATTATTGTAATAGGATATTATATTTTTATATTATAAAGGATTTTTTATTTTAATAATTTTTTATTTAATATTATAATTTAATAATAAAAATATTAATAGTAAAGATTAGGTGCCACATATATATATATATTAATAGAATATTATACTATGTCTTCTTATTACAAATAGATAACTAAAAAAATTAATTGTAGAGATTAAGTATCATGTGACGCGATGAGAAAACTTAAAAATATTTAACTTATATATACACACATATATATAAATATATATGTATATTTTGCTAGATTATCTTTGATATTATTCAAAAATTAATCGAATAGTTCTTATTTAATAGATTTATTAATTTAATTTTATAATATAATAGTTTTTTTTAATTGTAATAGGATAGTATAATATGTTTTCTCATTATAATACAGTTCTTATAAAATTATAATATATTTTTATTGTGATAGGTTTTTTTTTAATACAAAAAAATTAATTGTAGAGGTTGATTATAGATATTAAGTGACACATATATTTTTTATTTTAATAAGAGATTATAATATATTTTTTTATTATAATAGGTTTCTTTATTTTATTTTTATAATTTAATAATAATACATTAAAATATTAATTAATTAATTTAATTAATTGATATGTTTCTTACTTTAATAATAGAATATGTTTTTATATTGTAATAGGTTTCTTATGTTAATAATTTATTATCTTAAATTTAATTTAATAATAAAAAAAAATTGTAGAGATATTTTAATTTTTATAATTTAATAATAAAAAATTAGTTGTAGAGATTAGGTTAATTGTAGATAATTTAATAGTGTGTATTTTTTTTAAAAGGATAGTTTAATATATTTTTTTGTTATAATAGAATTCTTAAAAAATTATAATACGTAATTTTATTTTAATATAATCTTTATTTAATAGATTTATTAATTTACTTTTATAACTTTAATGTGAAACTGTCACATGCCGACTGGTTTGACAGCAGAATTTTCAATATTTCTAATAAAAAAAAACTACCATGTGGTGCGATGAGGAAGTTAAAAAATGTTTAACTTTTATATAATCTAGTTAGAAACCCGCACGATGCATGGATTTATTTTGATTTAATACGTTTGATTTATGGTTACTTTTTATTTAATTTTGGATCAAGTAACATCCTCCTGATTGTCGTTATTGTTGCTATTGATAGGGGGACGGTTAAGGCACTGATTCCTTAGAAGAATAGTAGACTCAATATTATTAATAAGACATCATTTGATGACATTATTTTCCACCTTTAAGGAGAGGAGTTCAAAGCTTCTAAGATGAGAGCTTTGAATTCCTTAGTTTTTATATATATTATAATCTCGAGGAGATTAATTTTAATCATAGAGAGAAACAGTGAAGTTAACGTCATCTTGAGTATATATGTATAATTAATACTATTTCATTTTTTTAATTATTAGGTATGGATTTTTTAATCTCTCCTGAGATCTTATGCTTCAAGTTTCATTGTTTTGCCTCTTTATTTAAGAATTTGATTGAATTTTAGAAAATAAAATGATATATATATACTCTCAAAGTTTCGTAAAATGGACAAATGTATGTCTTTATTTTAAAAAAATGGACATGTGCACTCAAAAAAATTAATAGCATAAATTATGTTGTCAAATTAGAATATTTACCATTGTCGCCCATTCTCTTAATTCTAAAATATATATATATAAATATATAATTTTTATAAAATTTAGAATATATAACATTTTTATGAAACTTTAGGGATATATATATTATTTTACCAAATTTTGGGTAGGTATGTACATTTTTGAAACTAAAAAGATATTGTTGATGGTGTTTTCAGGCACTATGGTATTTAAAGCAGCACGACATGGGCAAAAAGGTAAATCCCATTCTTGTTCAGGATCATTAATGCCGACCCGATCCATAAAAAGCCAGAAGCAAGGGCCTAAGCACTTTGCAATAAGAGGCCGAGCACCTTATGGTTACAAACCGACCATAACAGGAAGAGACCGAGCACTTTATGGTCGGCAACCGAGCACTTTGGTTCGAATGACCGAGCATTATCAGATCGACAGCAGCATTCTCAGATCAAAGGATCATTATGACCGACCTCATGAAGACCGACCAGATAGCGAGACATGCTCCGGAAGATGACACCCTATCCTTGCGGATAAGAAGACAATCCTACCTTCATAAGAGATACTGATGAAGACAGTGTCCTAGAAGGATAAAGGAAAAGGTAGATTTGATTAAGGAATCCTTGTGGGAACATGAGATTGTTTTCAACTAGGAATCCTCATACTAGAAGGAATCTGATTTCTTCACTATTATAAATAGAAGGGTAAAGTATGTATAAGGGGGATCAGAATCAAAACTTGTAAAAAGCACAAGAGATGCGAGTTTCAACAATAAAAGTATAAGTTCTGTTTGTGTTCGTGGACGTAGGTTGGACAAAAATCCGCCGAACCACGTTAAATCTCATTATTTGATTGGCGCATTATCTACCTTCTGCTAAGTTTGCTTTTGGTTTCCCCAACAACCAAACAAATTCACTATTGAAGGAGGATTGCCTCGGGAGTGATATTCCCATATTACCCCGAGACCAAAATCCACCGTCAACAGTTGGCGCCGTCTGTGGGGAATTCGCAACAAAAAGCAGTTCGTGAGAAAGACAATGGCAGAAGGCGGAAATCATCAATCTTCGGGGAGTCCAGCAACAGACTGGATGAAAAAGATGGAAGAAAGCATGAAATCCATGATGGATCGGCTGGAGAGAATGGAGGGAACGAACAACGAGAGACTAGACGTCGGAACCAGTCGAAGAAGAAGTGAAAAAGCAGAAGGGAAAAGGGTGATAGATACAAGTGAAGACGATGGAGGAGGAGGGGCCCCTACGGGATAAAATCCGTAGTTGTAGAAAAAGATTCACAAACAGAGGACACATGGGAAGAAGAATAAGGAAGACCATCACCAGATCCCTCCTATGATAGTCTCCGCGACTCCAGAAGAGAGGACTGGGAGTATAGCGAAAATGTGCGGGAAATTCCAAGGCACGAGGGACGCCGCACCCGGGGCAATGGACGTACAGAGGGGCACAGAAGACGACATGGTGGCACAACCAGTGAGATAAAGTCTTGGTTAAAAAAGGAGATGACCAAGTGGGGGGTAGGCCTCAAGACCAATGCAAGTGATACCCGGGACGGTGAGGAGGAATCTCCCCTCACGGAAGAAATAAAGTCGGCAAAATTCCCAAAACGATTCAACATGCCGACCATGGCACTTTACAAAGGCCACTCTGACCCGAAATCCCACATCGAAAGCTTTGTCATGTTGATGGAAGTCTAGGGAGTGGTAGGAGATGCCATCTGCAAAGTGTTCCCCCTAACTTTGGGTGGACCCGCCATCTTATGGTATAGAAGTCTGGCCCCGGGGAGCATCGGAAGCTTCACACAGCTTAAAAGGTCATTCGTTCGACACTTTAAAGGGGCCTGCGTCCCCAAGAAGACGATTGAAGAATTGAGGCTTATGAAACAATGAGATGACGAGCCCCTAAAAATTTTCATCGAGAGGTACCACAATATGGTACTCGAGGTCGGAGGGTACGAGTCCCAAGAGGCCCTGGAAAGTTTAAAGGGAGCCCTAAGGGTCAGAAAACTATGGACTCACCTAAGAATCCAAGACACACCAGATTATGCTACCGCTCTAGAGGTAGCCCGGAAATTTGTCTTGTTGGAAAGCGAAGAAAAGATTTCCCGAAGGGGGACGGCCATTCGAGAAAGAACAACAAGAACAGAGGCCCCCCGACGATCGGACAGTGAATTCAAAAAATTCAATCCAAGATCCAAAGAATTCAAACCAATGCCTCGAAGAGATCAGGAAAGAGGGGTCGCGACCCAGGTGAATCATGTAGTCCGAGAAGAAACGTATATTCCCCTGAGCAAGCCACTAGGGCAAATCATCATGAAGATACAGGAAAAATGCCTCTTGATAGAACCCGACCTCAGGAGATTCCCCCCGGATAAAAGGAACCAGAAATCTTACTGCGTACATCATAATCTGAGGGGGCACACAACGGACGAATGCAAGGATCTGCGGGAACAGATGGAGGACCTAGCCCGAAATGGGTATCTAAATAGTTATATCGACCATGAGGCCATGGCGGCCAGACAGAGGGCACGAAACCGACAGGTGAACATCATCGCAGGAGGGAAAACACTGGCCGGAGACTCTAACCAGTCAAGAAAAAGCTATAGCCGAATACATGGGACAGAGGTGCTGGAAACGGAAAGGTCCCTAGTACCACGAGGAAGTCGGTCAGTACCCATAATGTTCACCGACGAAGATGCTCGAGGGGTGAGTTTTCCCTATGACGATGCGCTAATAATCAAAGCTACAATCAGCGGCACAGAGGTAAATAGAATCCTGGTAGATCCCGGAAGCGCGGTAGACATAATCTCCAAATAAGCTTTGGAAAGCCTGGGAGTGGAGTACGTAACCCTAACTAATGACGGCACCCCCCTGTACGGTTTTGGAGGCTCAACGGTCATCCCGCTGGGGAGAATACAACTGGCAACAACCATCGGAACTCACCCCAGGACCCGGATAGTTATGGTAAACTTCACTGTGGTGGACTGCCTGAGCAGTTACCAAGTCATTATCGGCCGACCTTTTATGATGAAAACAAAGGCTGCGATGTCCTGTTATTACTTAAAACTGAAATTCCCCACCCGGGAAGGGATCAGAATCATATGCGGAAGTCAGAAGATAGCCCGTAGTTGTTTTGCCACTCTCTCACGAGAAACCCTTTGCATCGAAGAAAGCACCAGGAAGAGGCAGAGGGGAGAAAACGAGGAAAACCCAAGGAAGGACCCAGGTCCTCGCCCGGATAAAGTTGCCCGGCTAGGAACAGTTGAAGAGTTGGAAGAAATAAGACTGTTCGGACCGAAAAAAAACATAAAGATAGGGGGAACTTGGACGAAACCCTAAAAAAGGGCCTACTAGAATGTCTACGGGAGTACACCGACATCTTCGCGTGGGGACACAATGACATGCCCGGGATTGACCCAAAGTTCATCAGTCACCGCTTGGCAGTAAGCCCGTCACACAAACCGGTCAAACAGAAGAGAAGAATATTTAATCAAGAACGGTGCAGAGCGGTGGCGTCCGAAGTGGAAAAAATGTTAAAAGCTGGCTTCATCAGAGAAGTCAAGTACCCAGAATGGGTGTCAAACGTGGTGTTAGTGAAGAAGTCCAATGGAAAATGGAGGATGTGCGTAGATTTCACCGACCTTAATAAAGCATGTTCAAAAGACAGATTTCCTCTACCGAATGTGGATAAACTGGTAGACGCAACAGCCTGCCAAGGACTACTAAGCTTCATGGATGCCTTTTCAGGATATAATCAGGTCAAGATGCATCCTGCAGACGAGGAGAAAACCACTTTTATCACCGATCAAGGACTGTACTGCTACAAAGTAATGCCCTTCGGACTGAAGAACGCAGGGGCAACTTTTCAAAGGTTGGTAAACAAAATTTTCAAACCACTCATCGGCACTTCAATGTTGGTATATGTGGACGACATGATAACAATGTCCAGAGAACCAGGAGGTCACGTGACTGACCTAAAGGAAACCTTCGAACTGTTGAGAAAACACAATTTAAAACTCAATCCAGAGAAGTGTGCATTCGGAGTGGCCTCAGGAAAATTTCTAGGCTACATGGTGAGTTCCCGGGGCATAGAAGCCAACCCCTAGAAGATACAAGCCGTGCTGGATTTAAAATCCCCCAGAACAATTAAAGAGGTGCAAGGTCTAACGGGCAGGGTCACCGCGCTCAAACGATTCATCTCTCGGGCGACCGACAAATGCCACCCCTTCTTCAAAGTCATCAAGAAGGCCCAAAAGGGGATCGACTGGGTGCCGAAATGCGAGGAGGCCTTCCAGCAGCTGAAACAATATCTAGCACAGCCCCCACTCCTGGCTAAACCTCTCCCAGGAGAAACATTATACTTGTACTTGGCAGTTTCAAAACACGCAGTGAGTTCGGCACTGGTGCAAGAGGCCGACCAGATCCAGAGACCAGTATACTATGTCAGCAAGGCTCTATTGGATGCAGAGACCTGGTATCCCGTACATGAACTAGTCGCCTTATCCTTGATCACGGCAGCACGAAAATTACGACCTTACTTCCAGGCCCACCCTATCGGAGTTTACACCAATTACCCATTGCGGCAGATCTTGCAAAGACCAGAAGCCTCGGGAAGGCTAATGAAATGGTCGGTGGAGCTAAGTGAGCACGACATTTCCTACCTCCCAAGGGTAGCAATAAAAGGGCAGGCCTTGGCAGATTTCATCGCGGAACTCGCGGAACCCCAAATACTGACTACAGAGGAAAGCAATTGGGAAATGTCAGTAGACGGGTCTGCTAGCTCACAGGGCAATGGGGCAAGAATCGCACTGAAAAACAGTGAAGGAGAAGAAGTGTTGCTTGCCTTGAAATTTGCCTTCAAAGCCACAAACAATGAAGCCGAATACGAAGCAATCTTGGCTGGATTGAGGCTATGCACGGTGGTGGGAGTCCACGACGTAGTAGTAAGGAGTGACTCTCAGCTAGCCATTCAACAACTAAAGGGAGAATTTCAGGCCAGAGAGCCGACTATGATAGCCTACTTGGCCGAAGTAAAATAATTGACGGAGAAAATGGGGAACGTACGCTTCGAACAAATCGGACGAGAAGACAACTGTGAAGCAGACTCCCTGGCCCGACTCGCATCCTCAATAAAGACCGAGAACCCCAGAATAATCCCTCTCATATGCCTCCGAGAAAGAAGCATAGGAGAGCTAGAGGTAGATATAGTAGAAGAGGAAGGCAAAAACTCATGGATGCAACCGATTAGGAGATACCTGGAAACAGGGGAAACCCCTAAAGACAAAAATGAGGCCAAGAAACTAAAATTCAAGAGCACCAAGTTCTCCCTGATCGAAGGGGTGCTCTACCGGAGAGGCTACACCGTACCTCTCCTGAGATGTTTAGCAGAAGAGGAAGAAGATTATGTGCTCAGGGAAATTCACGCGGGCATCTGTGGAAGTCACGCCGGAGGAAGATCAATCGCCTTTAAAGCCTTAAGACAAGGATTTTATTGGCCGACCATGCATCAGGACGGTGTGAGGGTAGCCCAGAAATGCGAAGGTTGTCAGAAAAATGCCAACATCCACCATCAACTAGCAGAGCAGTTAACCACCCTATCCAGCCTCTGGCCGTTCGCGCAGTGGGGGCTAGATATCATAGGACCAATGCCAAAAGGGTGAGGGCAGGCGAAGTATGCAATCGTGGCCATAGACTATTTCACAAAATGGGTAGAAACCGAGCCGCTATCCACCATCACGGAGAAGAAGGCCACAAAGTTTTTGAAGAAGAATATTATCTGCAGGTTCGGAATCCCCCGGGCAATCATCACCGACAACAGGAAACAATTCGATAGCAAAGGATTCAGGAAGCTCTGCGAAGACCTCCAGATCGCTTTAAAATTCGCCTCGCCAGCCCATCCCAAGTCAAACGGACAGGTTGAGGCAACAAACAAAACCATCAAGGCAAACCTTAAAGCTCGGCTCGGATCATGCAAAGGCTTATGGGTCGAAGAATTACCAGAAGTGTTATGGGCACATTGGACGACCTACAAAGATTCCACAGGGGAGACACCATTTTCCCTATCTTACGGATGTGAGGCCGTCATTCCAGCAGAAATTGGGGTAGCAACTCACAGGGTCCGCCACTTTGGGAATGAGCAGAATGAAGAACTTATCAAAAACCACCTCGACCTGATCGAAGAAATGAGAGAAAAATCAGCTATGAAAGCGGCAGTCTACCAATAAAGAATGGCCCGCTTCTACAACAGAAGAGTTCGAGCCCGCTCCTTCCTCCCGGGCAACTTAGTATTGAGAAGGGTCACCTTAAACACCCGACGACCAGAGGAGGGCTCGTTAGGTGCCAAGTGGGAAGGGCCCTACAAAATCACAGAGGTGGTAAGGCCGGGGGCTTACGCCTTAGAACAACTGGACGGCGCCAGATTAAAAAAACCATGGAACGCCGAGATGTTGAGAAAATACTTTCAGTAAATTCTCTCTTCCTTCTTTTCTTTTGCAGCAACCCGACAAGGGACAGAAATTCAATACAAAGCCTCTCTCAAAATGACCCGCAGAGAGTTGTAAGAAGGGCAGTATGTCCCCGAATATAAATAAAATTTTCTTTTCCAAAATTTTTCACCCACTCTTCTAAAAATAAAAATAAAAATAAATTTATTAACCATATTCAAAACTCCGGGGACATACTCAATACAACGGTCCAGGGTCAAAAGCACAAGACCCGCAACTACCCAACCACAGCTACTACCGCAAAGAAGCATAAGACCACACCAGAACCAGTCGATTCCATATAAGCATAAAAACAGCAGTGACGAGAGAAGCATAGCATGGGGAGGGATGATACCCCCGTGGCGTTTGCCTGCTCCGGTGTTACCAATCATGAGGAATATGCCCTCAATATTTCGAACACCCTTCGATCCTCACATACTCGAGGCCCGTTTCAGAAAATAGTTGGCACCAAGGCCACTTCATTATTCGGCTCGAGACTGGATCTTTTTTCCACCGAGGCCACTTGACTGCTCGGCTCGGGGTCGGGTTACGTCCCACCGAGTCATGCTCATTGGTCTGGGGACGGGACATTCCCCCAGAACCAAGTGTCTCTTTTAGCTCGGGGTCCCCGGAATATCCAGGGACATACTCGATACATAGGGTCTGTGAGAGGCATAGCACGGGGAGAGATGATACCCCTGTGGCGATTGCTTTCTCCAGTGTTACCGAACATAAGGAGAGATATGCCATTAATGTGTCCAACACTCTTTAATCCTCACTTACCCGATGTAATGGATCCATGAGAAAGCATAGCACGGGGAGAGATGATGCCCCCGTGACGATTGCTAGCTCCAGTGATGCCGGACCTAAGGAGGAATATGCCCTTAGTATCCCGGACACTCTTTGATCCATTCATCATTTGGATCCAAGAGAGGCGCAGCACGGGGATGCGTTGTGCCCCTGTAGCGTGTGTCTGCTCCAGCGTGGTAAGGAGGAGCCCTCGTACAATACACAGGCTCCACAGTGACCCGACGTATAGAGGATGTGCCATTACCATTTAAACGCTCTCTGATCCAAATCCTGGTTCGCCGGGACACTGAATTGAAAGGTTCAGAATTATGTTTTGGAGGCCTCGGACAGGACGCTGTTCTAAGGTATCCGTGCTATTGTTTACACTTTTTTGGTTTTATTTTCCAAAATTTTGTTTTTATTTTTTCATCGGTCTGAAAATGGGACGCCCAAGACAGATTCGATAGGGCTTCAAAGGTTGATTCCCTTCCCTTCGGAGCAAGTCCCAATGATTGTTCAGCTTAGGGCTGGATTTCATTCCGCCGAGGCCATTTAGTTATTAGGCTCGGTGCTGGATTACGTTCCGCCGAGGCCATTCAGTTATTCGGCTCGGGACTGGATTTCGTTCCGCCGAGGCCACTTGGTTAAACAGCTCGGGGTCGGGCCACATCCCACCGAGTCTATCTTTTGGACTGGGGACGTAACATTCCCCCAGGGCCAAGTGTTCCTTACCCATGTCTAAATCAGGTAGAACCATGGGGATGATTTCCGCACAATCACCGACCCCTTCAAGACGAATGGAGTCCATCTCGGCCTCCCACTCAAGTTCTCTATCCCTGAGCTCGGCACGGGCCCGTCCCAGCTCCTCCTCCTTGGCCCGCAGCTTATACTCCACGCTGCCTATTTCCACCTTGAGGATCCCAATCTCAGTCCGGGCGTCCACCAAACTGTTTTAGCTTCTTCAGCGTTCTTCGCTCTAGAGTAGCAGCAGCCTTAAGGGCTTTGTTTGTTTTAACAGCCTCAACCACAGCCAGCTCATGATCCCTATTCCTCTCTTCGGCACTATCTAGCTTGGCCTCCACTTCAGAAAGACGATTCTGAAGCCTCTGGTCTTGGCCGCCTTCGGACAAAAGGCTTATAAACAGGTCCTTATTTTTTGCCGCCAAATAATTTGCCTGCCGAGAAGTAAAAGAAGTTGGGAAAATAAAACAAAGTCTGAAAGACACCACGGATATAGAAGAGAAGTAAAAGAAGTGACCTGGGCCAGCTGGGAGCACAACTTTGCAACTACCTTCTCGGGTGAAAGGTCATCAAACCTCGGAATCTTCTCAGGAGGTACGACCCCGGCCAGCTCATTGAAAGCCGGCACCAAATGGGAAGTAGCCTCCCTAATATTCTTCCCAAGGTCATCAACTCCAAGAACTACAGCACCCTTCAATTTCTTGGAATGACCCTCCTGCCGAGCTGGAGTTTCTCTGCTCGGAGCCTCCTTCTCCTCCAATTCCCGCCTTAATTGAGTATCCACAGCTCCAAATCGACGCTTCCTTCTCCTGGAAGGTCTTGGAGGGCAATCAGGACGGGTAACACCCATTGGAAGCACCCCAGAAAGCGAAGACCGACCTTGAGAGCTCAGACGCTCCATCCCTTCAGCCACCTTCCCGGCCTCAGAAGTTTCAGGCCGTTTCTGAGAAGTACCAGCTCCACCTGGGCTAGTTTTCTTCGCAGCACCGGTCAATCGATCAAGGTACTTTGGTCTCTTCGACATACCTGCAAAAAACAAAGACAAAAGAAAGGTTCAGGACCTGAGCATAACAAAAAAAAAACGACATCAAACATGATAAATAAACGAGGGAGTTGGCTAGAAGATCAACAGGCATCTACCTATCCGACCCAAGACCTTGGGAGGAACGGCCCGAACAAGTCCCGATTCAAAAAATGATGCATCGTTTATCAACTCCCTCCAATGAGCGGCATACCACCGAGCCCAGAATACCCGCTTTCGGACCTGGCGGGAGACCTTGGGAGCATCCCTCCAACAGGCTAGGGGGAATAGAAAAACAGGGTAAGAATCCAAACATAAAAAAAAAAACAAAAGGCAGGAAAACTAAAGGTTAAACTCCTGACCTCCTGCTCTGAAGATATCTGGAACCAAAATCTCCTCTCCATTCGATCTCAGGGTCCGTCCCCAATCTCCAGTGGCCCAAAACCAAAGATCTTTGATATTCTTGTTGGAGTCAGGGAGTTTTTGGACAACGTTTGACGAACTGTCATAAGCAGAAAGGTAGTACCAACCGTGGTGAGTCTTTGGGTTGGCTTTCAACCGATATAACATCTTCACTTCATAAAAGAAGGTTCGCCAAGCCCCGCTCGATGCCAAGCTACATACAACCCGGCCAAGATCCTCCAATTATTTAGACTCAGTTGACAGGGGGCGATCTCCATCTCGGCCAGCATCCAGGCGAAGTAGGGTTGAATTGGCAACCGGAGCCCGCACTCGAAGAAAGCTGGAAGAAGGGCCACGGAACCATCGTCGGGCTGACTGGCACGATCACATGGGAGAGGGACCTCAAGAGCAATATCTATCGGGATGTCATATCGTTGCCGAAGCAGTGCTAGATCATCCTCGGTTATCTTAGAGGGCCGAACCATGTCCAGAGCCGAGCTGTCAAAATCACTGGGCTCCGGATCCTTCCGAGGAACCCTCTGATGGTAAGTATCTTGTTCGATTTCAGAAGGGGTGGGGGTAGTATCAAGGTCTTCCACGCTGGGTGCTCCCGAGCTAGAGGAAAGCTCTTCAGCAATAGGGGCCAAGGGTTTAGAAGGGTTTTCAGGGGAAGAACTGTCATCAGACATCCTAGACGTCCGAAAAATAAAAGGGCAAGGTCAGTCTACAACCATAGTCTTGAAAAACGACCAAGGGTTCGCAAGCTATCCTAAGTTTCCAGAAAAAACTAAATCTATAAAGTTCTAAGTGCCCTAAGCAAAGTATTCAATAAAATCTCTCCCTAGCAAGTATCAAAACAAATGAAAAAGAGAGAAACAGCAAAGCACAGCAAGCAAGAAAAAATGAAGAGGAAGAAGGTCATTCGGGAAACTTACTTTATCTATGCTCGGAAAGCGGCGAATACGTTGAAGAACTTTGAGTAAAACTACATCAGATGCTTTGTAGCCGAAGGGAAGAAGAGTTTTTGAAGTTGATAGGATTTTTGCCAAACAGATGCAAGGATATCGGTTCACCTTCTCATTACAACGTCAGAATAATTCCAACCATCGGATCGTAATAGAGTCCCGGATGGACGCCAAGTGTCAACTGAAAAAAAGAGGTCTGCCAAAATCAAACAAACGGTTGAGATCAGCGCACTATTAAGACGCCTCTGCACGGTTGATTTTCTCCTGCTTTTGGCGGGAACCCGACAGATGTTTGACAAGTGTCAAACTCAGAAAAAACCCTAAAGGTGATTTGATGGGCATTTAAACAGACATGATGGTTGCGCGTCTCAAGAAAAGATGCTTGAAAAGAGGCAACGGAAAATTTTGATTCGACTCCGGATCGACCACCAAGCAAAGTAATCAACACACCATCTTTATATAGTTCCCGGCACCAACTTGTATGCTCGTTGGAACCGAGAACTATGGGACAGATGTTGATGGTGTTTTCAGGCACTATGGTATTTAAAGCAGCACGATAGGGGCAAAAAGATAAATCTCATTCTTGTTCAGGATCATTAATGCCGACCCGACCCATAAAAAGCCAGCAGCAAGGGCCCGAGCACTTTGCAATAAAAGGCTGAGCACCTTATGGTTATAGACCGACCACAACAGGAAGAGACCGAGCACTTTATGGTCGGCAACCGAGCACTTTGGTTCGAATGACCGAGCATTATCAGATCGACAGCAGCATTCTCAGATCAAAGGATCATTATGACCGACCTCATGAAGACCGACCAGATGGCGAGACATGCTCCGGAAGATGACACCATATCCTTGCGGATAAGAAGACAGTCTTACCTTCATAAGAGATACTGATGAAGACAGTGTCCTAGAAGGATAAAGGAAAAGGTAGATTTGATTAAGGAATCCTTGTGGGAACAGGAGATTGTTTTCAACTATGAATCCTCATACTAGAAGGAATCTGATTTCTTCACTATTATAAATAGAAGGGTAGAGTATGTATAAGGGGGATCAGAATCAAAACTTGTAAAAAGCACAAGAGATACGAGTTTCAGCAATAAAAGTATAAGTTCCATTTGTGTCCGTGGACGTAGGTTGGACAAAAATCCGCCGAACCACGTTAAATCTCCTTGTTTGATTGGCGCATTATCTACCTTCTGCTAAGTTTGCTTTTGGTTTCCCCCACAACCAAACAAATTCACTATTGAAGGAGGATTGCCTCGGGAGTGATATTTTCATATTGCCCCGAGACCAAAATCCACCGTCAACAGATGTATATGTCGATTAATTATGTCCTTTTTCCCGAGTTTCAATATTACACAAAAATCTCTATTGCAGTTTTACGTTTTAGACTGCATCGACTATAGCCCTATAATATCAAATTAAAATTAAAAGGAAACGTTGGATTCAAATATGACTTCTTACATGGCTCTGTAGTTACTAGTTAATACTAATTAAAAAGAAAATAGTAAATTTATGGTTTGATATTTTTAAAATTTAAAAAAATTCAGAATTTTTTTAAAAAGACGATTCAAAATGATAAATGTACTACTACTAAAAAAAAAATTAATTAATTAAATAATTTTTTCAGAAGTTAGAAGGGGTTCGGCCTCTTCTAATCCTCATGTGGTGTCTTTCATGAGGATGACTCTTCGTCACTCTTTAAAATTAATTTTTATCACTTGTGTGCCTATAAATTTCTATGACCCAATTTCATTCTCATGTTAAAATTGCTGCATAGAAATATACTATTGAAGGACAAATATTATCCTTAAATTAATTAATTAATTAATTTTTATTTTATTAATGTCACCAATAATTTGTTATATATGTGAAAACGTCACATTACTTATTTAACATCGTATTTTTTCTGTTACTGTTTTTAATGAAATTATGACTTAGTAAAAATTTGACCCAAGAGGTTACTATTTGTTCTTTTGCGAAAAAAATCAATAAGTATATAAAGGAAGTAGGTATGGAATATATTTTAGTTTGTTTATGTAATTAGCCAATTTCTTCCTTCCTTCTTTCTTTCTTTTTCTTTTTTTTTTTTTTTTTTAAATGATAGCCACGTTCTTAAAAATATATATAATAATATCACATTCACATTAATGCCAAAGTCAATGCAACACAAATCAAGCAATCAAAACAATCTTGTACTTCTGTAATCAACCTATAATATCTACTAGATTAATTATCTAATTTGTCGGTGACAATTATGAACTTACAAATAAAGATCTCCAACAAGTAATAACTAATTAACTTCACATTAAAAAAAACTAATTAACTTCTTGCTATTTCTTTTATTAATTCGGATCCAATATTGAACGAAACTAAATTTTTTATAATCTTCTACTATATGTACATTAATAAGATTAGAATTTAATTACATACAAATTTTTATTCAATAACTATCAATCACAATTGATAAAAAAAAACTAATAAATATATAAATAAAATAATAAAAATATAGTACAAAACCTAACTCAACATGAAATTCAAGTCCATACATATAATGTTTTCTTAATAAATTACTCTAATTCACAGTTAAGATGTTGGGGGTAATACAGCGGAAGCGCGTTGCCAAGCAAAAACTATTTTTAAAATAATTTTTAATTCGAATAAAATTTGTTGCTATCAAATTCATTTAATTTATCTGTATTTCGCTCTAGTCACTCATTAATATCAAATATCGAGAGTGATTACGCATAAAGACTTGGAACAAAAAAATTTCGAAAATAATTTTTCGCGGTTACATGTTAATCGATTTACTAATTCACCGAACCGGGGCGACCGAGATAACCAGACAACCAGTTCAATCATGAAACCAGACCAGCCCACTGTTTTTGTGATCTATTCACTGTAGCATCGACAAAACACTATAATTTCAGCAAATTATAATTTTATCCATAGTGTGGTTTTTGACTAAAATTCCCAAAACGGTACCAGAACAATTTCGAATTTTTCGAGAGTTTTTCTACACATCATATGCACTGTTACAATAATCCGAGTATTGTTGCAGTGGCCAAATAATCATAATTTTTATAAATTATGATTTTTCCCCTGAAAAGATTTTACAGAAAATTCTCAAAACGTTTTCAAAACAATTTCGAAAATCTAAGTAATTTTTCTTATGCATTATTACATATTCAATTTCATCCACAACACCTCAATTTTATAAATTATATTAATCACTAAATTAATTCAAAATCATGCAAATCCAAAACCCTAATTACCAACTAGAGTCAACCACCATAAAACAACTCAATAACAATTTTAGGTCACCAAGGATTTGCTTAAGCGATTCTAAAATTGCAATTTGGTGTCCTACATCATAATTTGACATAATTATACTAATTAGTTTAATCAATTTTACACATGCACAATTAAGGGTTTTAATCAAGATTTCAACACATCATAAATACTACGTATGGAAGAAATAATTACAACATATGTAATTAAGATAGAAGTTAAATAAATAATTTCATAGAATCAAAAATAAACAATTTCATAGAATCAAATTAATTAGGAATTACCTTAATTCCATTGTCTATTTGATTTTGTTTCCATTAATTCTTCCATAACCTCTCCTTTCAATGTTAAATTGAAGGCCTATCATCAACCCTAATAAACCTCAAATGTTGCCTTCTTATGTAACCTTACAAAGTAAAAACAAAGCCATTTTTTTTTACCTACAAATAGTGACAAAATATGCTTTGAAATAGACAAGATATGTGTATTTTTGTCAATTCACATCATATGTAAATCCAATGGTCCAAATCTTATCAAATTCAAACACTTTAGATGGTTAAGATTGAGACACATCACCATCCTTATCCATATAAGGTCTAGAAAAAGAATAGTCTATAATATTCTAATTAAATAAATAATTATTAAATTAATTAAATAATTATTAATTGATATGTGTCAAAATTCAACTTGATCTAATATGTATCTAATCAAATTATGTATCATATACATATACACATTAGATATAAAAATATTAGGGCATGTGTAAAATTATGAATAATCCGCATTATTCAGAATTAATTGTCTTAGTACTCTACAAGTATACTTTATTAAAGAACTCTCTAGGTTCAGGTATATATGTCATGAAACACATTCCGTGTCCATAATTTGCCCACTCGTAAATTATGATGATCACAGATAACCACGCCGAATCATACAAGTCAAAGTTTAGGCATACCGTATAGAACCTCTATCATAGGCTATTTGAAAAATACCAGAGATATAGATGAGAACATCAAATCTCCTTAGTGTATAATTTATATATGTGTCGTGACATACACTACAAGAAAACAGCCAAATAGTGACGGAAATTCCATAGCTAAATATCGACAAACTAGAATTTCGTCGCTATTTAACGACGGAATAATTTTCGTCGCTATTTAGCGATGGAATAACTTCCGTCTCTATTTAGGGACGAAAATTACATAGCTATTTAGTGATGGAATAAATTTCAATAGCTAAATAGAGACGAAATTTCCGTAGCTATTTTGTAGCTATTTATTTTACAAAAATTTTAAAAAGCGGAAATTTTAAAATTTTAGAGAGGTGGGAAATTTTAAATTTTAAAGATGCGTGAAACTTTTAAATTTTATAAAAAAAAATGAAAATTTTAAATTTTAGAGAGGGAAATATTTTAAAATTTTAGAAATGCGGGAAATTTTATAATTATAGATATGTGAGAAATTTTTAAATTGTTGAGAGAGGAAATTTTAAATTTTAAATAAGAGAAAATTTTAAAATTTTTGAATAGTGGACAATTTTAAAGAAGTGACTTTTTTTAATTGTTATATATATCTTCAATTTCACAAGACACCGTAATATCCACCGCAAGTTTCAACACACCACCATCCATTTACGCCACCTTAAACCAAAAAAAATATTAGTATTAGTTTCTCGGGGAAATTTAAAAGTGGAGATAAGAAAAATGAGAGATTGATAATGGGCGTTGATGTATGAAATTGTTTTATGATATATGGAATTGAGTAAAAAAATTTTGGATGGTGTATTGGAGTTGAGAGTTAAAAAGATTGTGAAGTATATATATAGAGGAAAAAAAATAAGAGAAGCGGGAAGATTTGTAAATTTTGTAGACATTTGAAATTTTCGTGAGGCGGAAAATTTTTGAAATTTGACGAAATTTAGCAACGGAATAGAGATTCCGTTTTTATTTAGCGACGAAAAAATCCGTCTCTATTTTTGAAAACAATTAGCGCCGACGGAATAAAATATTGGAGGGATTGAAAATTTAAAAATTAGCGACATAATAGAGATTCAATTTCTATTTAGCGACAGAAAATCCATCTCTATTTTTAAAAAAAAAGTGGAGCGAAAGGAATAAAGTTTTTGGGAAATTGAAAATTTTAAAAATTAGCAACGGAATAGCTACATAATTGAGATTTCATTTCTAATTAATAATAGTTTTGTAAATTAGAAATAAAAATAAAATTAAAATTAGCTACGGAATTGAAATTCCGTTTCTAATTAGCGACGAAAAAAATCAGTTTCTAATTACCAATAGTTTTGTAATTTAAAAATTAAAATTAAAATTAAAATAAAAATTTAAAATTAGCTACGGAATTGAGATTCTGTTTCTAATTAGCGACGGAAAAATTCTGTTTCTAATTACCAACAGTTTTGTGATTTAGAAATTAAAAATAAAAATAAAAATTTAAACTTAGCTACGGAATTGAGATTCTGTTTTTAATTAGCGACGAAATATTAATTCTGTTTCTAATTAGCTACGGAAAATTTCCATTTCTAATTAACAATAGTTTTACAATTAGAAATTAAAATAAAAATAAAAATAAAAATTTTAAATTAGCTACGAAATTGAGATTCCGTTTCTATTTAGCGACGAAATATTAATTTTGTTTCTAATTAGCGACGTATTAGCGATGAAAAATTTCAGTTTCTAATTAAATTAGCGACGGAATAACATTCTGTCGCTAACTAACTAGAAATTAAAATTAAAATTTAAATAGAAATTACAATTAGCGACTAAATAGAGATTCTGTTTCTATTTAGCTATGAAATATTAATTCCGTTTCTAATTTGCCACAGATTAGTGATGGAAAAATTCCGTTTCTAAATAAAATTAGCGACGGAATAATCTGTCTCTAATTAGCGATAGATTTTCGTTTCCGTCTTTAATTTAGAGATGAAATTTTTTTATCACTAAATTTCGTCCATAATTTCATTATCTGTTTCAATTCCGTCTCTATTCCGTCGTTAAATTTTGAAATGGAATATTCCGTCGCTAAATTCCATCGCTAAAAATGTAATTTCTTGTAGTGATAATCGTGATCAATATTCAGAACTCGTTTCCAAAATACACTATGTCCAAAGATTTAAAGATCATGAAGTCGATTTCTAAATCCCGTACAAGGGACTGACGGATCCTCTCTGGATAGGTCACAAGATATCATGAGTATCGGTTCACGCCCAATGAACATGCAGAGGTCTAGTCTAGATAGATCGATGACGTGACTTTTATCGAAGTATGGAGGATCACTCATACGTCGACAATGGTATCTCAAGTCAAAAAACCAAATATGTTACTCGACTCTGGAAGATTCCTATTGACGTTGGTGTGTCATCTATTATGAATACTTCTGGTGAGTCATTTTTTAGCGACACAATCGCGTCATGGATTTTGATGATGCAACGAGAGTGAAGTCTTCGACTATAACATCCCAGATTTTCGGGACTGTTCTAGAAGATTCTCGGACTGATGTTATAGTCTCGAAGCATGATGATAATGAAGAATAAGAATTCAAGCGATGTCATATGGGTCGGAATAATATAAAGTGAAGAGTTGTTGCATCGGAAGACGCGTCGTCTCAAGGAATCAGTTACGCGATATTTATTATACGCGTAAAGTTTACAGTTTTGGTCACGAAATTAGCAAACGAACTCCGATTGAGTTTATTCTTGGACCAACAGACTCTTTTTTCCGAGGCGGACAACTTTCGTGTTGAATACTTTTCGAAAATCGCGCCAGAAGGGCTTCAAAATTGATGATTTCCGAAATTACCCTTATAAATGGGGGCATTTTGGTAAATTCAGAAATGAGATATTTGTATCTTTATTATTATTATTATAATCAGGCTAATACCGAAAATAAAACAAAGGAAAAGGGGGGAAAATAGCGTGAGGAGAGAGAGGGAGAAGGAGATGCGGGCGGCGATCTGGCCGGAGATGCGGCGGCGCACCGGTGGGGCTGTGATAGTCCGTCGATGGGGAGCAAGCCGGAGGACGGCGATCGTCCAACGGAGCCGGCGACGGCGAGAAAACCGAGAAAGACAGCGGCGCGTATGGGTTTGACGGATCTGGCTCATCAGTTCGTTTCACGGCCCCAGCCACCCACCAAATCGAAGCCCTCGGAGAGTACTATGAGTATGCGGAGTCGGTTTCGCCGGACGACGGCCGGTTGCACGTGAAACAAGGAAAGAAGCCGTGCGTGAATAGAAAACCCAGATGAACAGTAGCTCCGATCGGAATTCCGACGACACCAGCGCATTCGTATGGCCGATGGGAGTCCGAATATGGCCTCGGAATTTCGGTACGACTCTCCGTTTAGAATTTGTTATTTTAAAGTTTACAGTTTTATATTCGGATGTTTCCGGTAGTTCCGTAGTTTAGCGAATTGTTATGAATTGATTTGGATGTGATATAATGTGTTAAAACGATGCTTGTCGTAGAATTCGAGTGAGAACGGATTAGATTTGATCGATTCGGTAGAATTAGCGAGTTTCCGGTAAAACGGAGTTTCTCGCGCGATTGAGCGTAGATGACCGTAACCTTGGTTAAGATATAAATATGATATTGCGAGGGTAATTAGGTAATTTTGGATTAGTTCGGAGGGTTCAAGACCCTTCTGTAGCGTTTGTGGAAACTTTTCCGCAAGTTTTGCCGCAAACGCGTAAAATGAGAATCTGAACCGTCTAGCTAGTTTAGAATAGTATATGAGCATATATTAGAGTAATGAAGTTTGAACGGTAGAATCAGAGAGGATTCATGTATTCCGGGAAAGTCCGGAAGTTTAGTATAGATGAGTTGAAAGTTCCGCAAATAGCGGTCCTGACCTTGTATTGTTATTGTTTGACAGATCGGACCAAGATTACGAGCGTTCGCTTCGCCAGGTAAGTAATTCATGTGATGATTACTTGTGAGATGCTATGTTTTGAAGATAGATAATTAATTAATTTCATAAGTATATATATATAGTTATATAAGGATAAATACGCAAATAAGATATCAGTATGCCTAAGAGTGAAAAGTATAAGAATGATAAGTAATTGTGTATATGTGAAACGTGAGTAAATACTGACGAGCTAAATACAATGAGACTTGGGTTTGGGGGTTATAGAAACTACACCCTATGGAATGGGTTTAAAGCTTAAAGGATGTAATGGCGAGTGCGATTTATAAGTATACTTTCTTGATAAGGAAAATGGAAATTGAACGAATGTGTATATTTACTAATAAGTATAGCCATTAACCGGTATAGCAAAGATAAAGGTAAAATGTAAAAGGTTATGATATGGTATTATAGATGAAATGCTAAAATATGTTAATTTAAGTTTGCATGATGGATGCTTGTAAAGAATGAAATATATATGTCTTTATTTTATAAGTATAGTTGGATATTTAGATACGTGTGTGTATTTGTATATGTGTATATAGGGTTGCTCGATAAAGTAGGTTATGAACCTGAGTAGTATAAAAGAATGTGAATGAAATTATGTTGTGGTGAATATGAGGAAGTATGAGCATGTTAGTATAAGTAACAGTGTTTATGAAAGGTATGTCATGTTTATATGCATACTAGTCTGAGATACATTTCAGAATTCAATAGAGATAAAGTATGAACGTATTTACATATATGTATGCAAGTATATATGAATATGACAATATACAAGGATAAGTTTTATGTGTGCATAGAGTATGCATAAATATGTACATGTGCATATATATATACTATATAGGAAATCATGGCTAGAGTAGGAATAAGCATGAGAAATGCATATGCATACCTACATGTTATGGTTTTCAGAAGTTAAGTTAAAGAAAAAAGCGTTTTAAGTTTCAAAGTATTACAAAGACTAGTTTTCAAATGTTTTGACAGAGATGTTCTTTACAGTTTGGGATTTGATTTAAGTTTTTAAAAAGTTTATTTGCGGTTTCATGTTTTCGGGGCATGAGGTAAAACCTCACTCCAGTATGTAACTATTACAGTTGGAATTGACGGTTACAGAGAACATGTGCACATGTGGGGCCAGGATGGCGGCTTAAGATCGTGTACCTGGTCCCTAGTGGTGGCTACACTGCTAGTTGAGTTTTTGTCCTGGGTGTAGAGCTCTACGTTGCCAGTTGAGGAGTTGTCCTGGACGTAGGGCACCACCAGCCTCAGAGATGCTGCCAGTTGAGTTGTTGTCGTGGGCATCGAGTATTTTCAGTTTTCAACATACAGTTTTCAGAAATAAGTTTTTTTATAAATAGTTTTTTTTTAAAAATTTTCAGATCTCCAGTATAAAGTTTTCAGATTTTCTGTATCCAGATTTCAGAACTCAGTTTTTAGTAAACAGTTTTCAGAAAATAGGTTTTTGAGACAATTTTCAGAAACTAGAGATTTAAAAGATGTTTTCAGCAAGTCTAGTTTTATAAAGAGATTTTCAGAAAGAGTTTCAGAAAACAGTTTTCAGGAAACAGTTTTCAGGAAACAGTCTTCTAGAAAAAGTTTTCAAGAAGTATCTTCTAAATTATATTACATGTTAAAGTTTGATGATAGTTCACAAATTATGCATATAAGTCATACATGCTAGTCATAATTTGAAAGTATATAGTTGGCATTAATACATGTGACATGTCTGTATCAGTATGCATAGATGATTAACTTTGTGTATAACATGTTCGTATAGAAATAATATTTTGAAAAGTACGAGTGCATAGTAGCATGATCTTATTTAAATGTATCAATGATGACGGTAATAGTTTTATGCTTATCTAGAAAGAACATATTGTAAGAATGCCAGATAATGATGAAATGGTAACATATACATGATCAGTGATAGTGGATTAAATGATTAACAGGAATAATATTTTATTTGTCCGATCTGTTGATATTTCAAGATAGCGTAAGAGAGAAAGTTATAACAAATACCTGAACCAGATTAGTAACGAGTATAGGAAGTAAGCAGATGTCAGTGTAGTGTATCAATAGCATGATGGAGCCTAATATGTTGATGACATGGGAAATGGATTATATATATATGTATTATAGATGTTTGAAAGTGTAATAGCAAACAGAAACTTTGCAGGTGGTGATTAGTTAAAGGTACAGTAACAAAATGACAGGTTTGTGAAATGAATAAGAAATAGACAATTAATTCAAACTTTATAAGCATTTGCATGATTACTTACTAAGTCATTATGACTCACACTATATCAGTTTGTTAGTTTTGCAGGTCAGTAACAGCCTTCTGAACCAGCAGGATTTTGGTGAAGACTTTGAAGACAGTGGATCGCCCCAATTGCAGTCGAGAGAGTTTTGAGTCCTGGGTCGAGTTATAGGTCCTCACGGCCCTTGTCTTTGTTCTTGCATTTGTATTCCATGTGTAAAAGTTGTAATAGCATAGTTTTATTTTCGAGTTCATACCGGAGGCCAAGTATTTATATTTTGTCCATTAAGTTCAGTCCTGAGTCCTAGTTGATGTTGAGATTACCGACCTGAGGTCGAAATTTGATGATTTTGTTGTATATGGATGCTGGCTATAAGCCAGGTTGCATGATGTTCTGTTTACATTATGCCGAAATTTTGTCAGATTCAGAGGCTTATGGAGGTAGGGTTAGCCTGTCTCCTGCTGGTAGCATCCTGGCCTAGGCGGGATGTTACATCGACGAGCAAATGCGAGACAATACAAAAAGATGCCGAAGCACAACGATGGTGAAGAACGAAGAATGTGAAGACTTGCATGCATTGAAGATTTTATATAAGTCTTAGCTTAGGACTCTAATTGTAATTTGATTTTGTAAGTGTTCCTAAAACATGCCACGGGATCTCTAAGCGTGATTAGCGTGTGAATAAAAACAAAAATAAGTTGCGGAGGACTTATATTGATCGGTTGAGTTCAAAATTTTTCATGGATGTTGAAGCTTCCAAGCTCATAGGTGAGTATCCCTATCACCTTCATTTGACTCCCTTATGTGCTAGCAAGAACAAAATTAACCAAAAATTGCCTTCCAAGAGAAGCAACAGGTCGGCCAACATAGAGGAAGCAAAATGCCCTTTTGAAAAATAAGGCCATTCGGCCATAATGACCAAATGCAATTTTCAAAAAGAAACCAGAGGCCGTTTGCTTTTAATTTCTAAAAGAAAAAACAAAAGATGCATTCGGCCAATTCTTCAAAGAGAAATTAATGCCACTCGGCCAATTCAGAGAGAGAAGCCATTTTTTTTTCTTTTTCATCCAGAGGCCAATTACGCCAAAATGAATAAATAAGAAAGACAGTGGCCACTCGGCCAAGGAGAGAGAAATGATTAATTTCCAAAAATTCATTAATTGATTTTACTTGGTAGGTATGATGTGTATCAAATCCAATTTAATTTATTGTCAACCACTTATATCAATTGTTGACAATTGATGTAAGTCATGGGTCCCACCCATTTAATTCAAAATTTGGTTGGCTTACACAACACAATTTGGGCCCGGTTCGTTTAATCCGACTAAACGAATTTTCCGTCGTGATGTAATTAAATCTAATTTAATTAAATAATTATGTCTCGCAAAATTATTGTTAAAGTCGCTTACGAATTAATTCCAAATTAATTCGTTCGTTAGAATTAAAATCCAATTTAATTCCGCGTTGAAATCTGATTTCATTTAATATATCTAATATATTATTTTAGCCCAATTAAATAAATTAAATAGTAAAATCTAATTTAACTATTAAATTTATTTTACCAATTAATTCCAAATTAATCGCGTTCTCTCCTCTCGATGAATTTAATCCCAGATAAATTCTCGACGCAATTAGTCCAAGATTAATTATTTCTCTGAAAATTAATCCCATATTAATTCTTTATTCTTTCTCTAATAATTAATCTCAGATTAATTCTTGTCGTAATTAATCCCAGATTAATTTACTCTCTCTCATAATTAATCCCAAATTAATTTTGATCGAGTCAAATATCATCGGTGAATCTTTGGGATGCGACCCAAGAGATCCCTGGATATGTTGGCAGTAAATACGATTATCGGACTATCCGAATACGTGCGTACCCGATACCACGTTCTTACAGATTTACAAGACATGGTTGGCTTCTAGCAAAGCACTGTGCCTACCCAATTCTCCAGAAATATTCTTCTATGGAATACAATATCTATGTCAGACGTAGTATACGTAGTATTGCGTATTACAATCCAGTATCAAATGTCACATGTTAGGCCTGGGGCTGGAGTTGTGTCTGCCTCGTATGAAGCATATATCAGATCACTAGCAACTAGTCTATTTATGATCGAAAAGTCATGACCTAGTTATACTTCCCCGATGGCTATAGCACTTAGAGTACCGGTTCTGTATCCTAGCGTGATCATCATCTCTATATGACTGAAGTGATACTTCCATCTTGACATCACACCCAATACACTACGATTCTCAGTATATCTAGAAGAGGCGTACATAGAACCTGTTAAAGCCCCGGACGACCAAAACCAAAGTATATTGATTGTCGTAAGTATTAGCGATGCAAGTCTTAAGTTAAGACCAAATACACCTACTCTGATTCAGATTCTCATAGACACATAGTCATACTACCAATGGGATTCCGAGGGGTCTATCCAGAGCGAAGCTGTTTCCGTACCATCGGTAAACAGAATCTCCTATTACCCTTGCATGAGTATTCAATGCCCAAATATATTAGAACTATGTCGTTACACTTCCATAACACGCACGAGTGTAATACTAGCATATTCCGCATTATCGATGTCCAGTCTCGATAATACTACGACTAGGGATATTTAATGATTAAACCTTTGTGGATTAATACTGTCTCATATCTTATTAATCTGGAACTAATCATAAGGACTTTTTTCATTTATATATCCGAGTAATCTAATTACAAATGATAAAAGAGCAATTTCCTTTGTCACATAGTTAATTTGTACAACAACGTCATGTTCTATATAAATAGTGATGTTATGGGTCATAATTGTCCAACAATCTCCCACTTGCCTTATAGCCAATCACTCAAGTGTCTAACACCTGACTATGTACGGGTTGCTCAAATTTCTGCTGAGAAACAGCTTTCGTCAGCGGATTTGCAAGGTTATCATCTGATGCGATTTATTCGATCATCACATCGCCACGATGTATGATCTTACGAATCAGATGAAATAGTTGAAGTACATACTTGGATCATTGATGAGACCGCGGTTCCTTAGCCTTCTGTAGCCTAGCTCAGCTGCTAACAGAACTACTCTTAATCTAATTAGGAATTTTATAGATCCAAAATATTTCATTTGCTGCGTCAGCTGCAGCAATGTTCCGCTCTTGTCGTTTATTCGGCAACATTATCGTGCTTGAAAGATTTCCAGCTCACTGTTCTGTTATTCAAACTATATACATACTGTTATTACGACTTACAGTCGTTTTTATCGGTTTGGAAACTTGCAGCGGTGAACCCAGTCACCTCAAGTTATCCTTTCCCCATATACTCAGAAAGCATCATTAGTTCATCCAAGATACTCAAGGATGTTCTTAACTTCAATCCAGTGACCATCATCTGGATTGGCCTTATTGTGTCTATATATGCTCAAAGCATATGAGACATTAGGTCACATACATATCAAAACGTACGATCACTGAGATAGTGTTAGCAGCTTTCTAGATCTATCCCAGTAGATCTTTATTCCTAGAATAAAGCCTGCTTCTCCCAGGTATTCCATGGAGAATTTTATATGAAAGCCAAGCTTTCACCGATTTTAGTATGGAAATGTTATTGCTAAGAAGCAATACATCATCAATGTATACACAAGAATCATCTTCGTTTTGAATGAAATCATATACCATTATGATCTCATCAAAACTTTGGTTCCAAGAACTCTATGCTTGATTCAATCCATAAATGGATCGATTTAACTTGCAAACATTGTTTGCATGTTTTGGCACGATAAAACCGTCAGGATGTTGTATACAAGCATCCTCCAAAAGGTTTCAGTTAAGGAAAGCGGTTTTGGCGTCCGGCTGTCATATTTCATAAACGAAATATACAATTATAGCAAGCATTTTCCGAATGGATTTAATCATGGCAACAGGTGAAAAAGTTTTGTCGTAGTCGACACTATGTCGTTGACGATACACTTTCTGAACAAGCCTAGCTGTGTACATTTGTACGTTGACATCCATGTATGTCTTCCTTGAAGACTCATATAGTACCAATAGGCACGATGCCTTCTAGTACATCAACTAGTGTCCAAACTTAGTTGGTATACATGAAATCCATTTCGGACTTCATGGCACTTTTCCATAAAACAGAGTCGATACCTTGTATCACTTCCTCATACGTAGCCGGTTCGTCTTCCTCAATAAGTTTGATATCTACATGAGGTGAGATCAGAAACCTATACCTCCCAGGTTTTTTTCTGAATCTCTCAGACCTACGCGGTTCTTGTGTATTCGAAGATTATTGGTACAGTTTCATCCCTGATGAACTGTTGGTGTTCTGTGAGGACTCGGTGCCTGGAACAGTATTACTCAGATTTTCATCGAGTTTTACTTTCCTCCCACTTACCACTGCATATAGGAATTCCTTTTAGGAAAATCGTGTGGAGAGCAACAATTACATTGTTCTCTTGTGAGTTGTATAAGTACTATACTTTGGTTTCCCTAGGATAACCTACAAATAGACACTTATCCGATTTGGGTTTTAGTTTGGTACCATCCAAACATTTAGCTTATGCCCAGCATTCCCAAATCTTCAGGAATGAGAAACTCGATTTCTTTCATGTTCATATCTAATATGAAGTCTGTCTAACAGATTTTCATGGAACCTAATTCAAAATAAGTATTGCACTGTTTAGTGTGTATCCTCAGAAAGAAATTGGTAGCTCAGAGCGACTCATCATTAACCTTACCATGTCCAACAAAGTTCGGTTTCTCTGTTCGGACATACCGTCAAATTGAGGTGTTCCGGGAGGAGTCCACTATGAAAGAATACTATACTCTTTCAAGTAATCTTGAAAATCATATGTTTAAGTATTTTACACTATGGTCTAACCGTAATGTTTTTTAATACTTTTACCGGTCTATTTTCTTACTTCGTGTCGAAACTCTTTGAATTACTCAAAAGTTTCCGACTTGTGTTTCATAAGATACACATAACCGTAATGCGATGCCACATCCGTAAAGGTTACGAAGTATTCATATCCACCTCTAGCCTAGCTAGACATGGGCCCACTAACGTCACTATGAACGTGGGCTAACAGATCGGTGGCACTTGCACCTTTACCATAAAAGGTGTTTTAGGCACTTTACCTAATAAACAAGATTCGCAGACATCATTTGAATTAGAATCAAATCCGTCCTAGTATCCACTCTTCGAAAGTGTGGATATACGAGTCTTGTTAATATGTCCCAGACAACAATGCCAATAATAAGTTTCAATCGATTTACTCAATTTGAGCTATTTGTTTGTCATGTTATATGTTTGAGATTCATTTATATTCAAAATATAAAGACCATTATTTACATCTAATGTAGATATCTCGATATCATCTTTATAAATAAAAACACCCTGCGTTTCGGAATATAAAGGTATACTCGCAACGGGTTAAACTAGATACAGAGATAATGTTCATAGTCAAACTAGGTACATTCTAACAGTCTCATAATTTAAGTACATGCCCCAATGGCAGTTCCAAAACTTAAGTTTCTACGGCTAAAACGGCGACTCGCGTCCCGTTTCCAACTCGCAGGTTGATTTCATCTGAAGTCAGTGTCCTGCTAATCAGCAGATCCCGCACATCAGTACATATATATGTCACATCAAGTATCAAAATCCAATTTTAAACTAGTAGTGAACATATTTATTACAAACATACATAAAGCCGGAGCCTTGTCCCGCTTTCACTTCCTTCATGTCTACCTTGTTCATACGGCAGTCACACTTCTAGTGACCCCGTTTGCCACAGTTTAGGCAGAAAACTTGGGATATGTCATTTTAAGAAGCTCTGGCTGTGCATAACGGATTGAGCACTAAAGTTATCATCACAATGAGTCTTCCTAAGCTCATGCTCTAATATTTGCTCAACTCCGGGCTCATGCTCGAGAGGTTTCTCTATCAAATAGAATAACTTCTCAGCTCCCAGGACTATCCTGAAGTTGTATTCCCAATCTGAAAATTAAAGTCGTTAAAGACATTTTCCCCAGGATTATGTCCTTTGACGCTAATCTTTCAGTCATCTTGATTGCTATAGTCCAATTATCCAATCAACGATTTCAGGTACAATTAAATGTAATGATTACTATAGTCTAACTATAAAATCAACTACAATTGATCGATTATATTCAAATGTATTGATTACTATAGTCCAACTATATAACCAACCACAAATGAAGTAGTTTGAATACAGTCCAACTGTTTAATTAAAACAACAATTGAATATTATTCTAACTAATATATTTATAATTAATGACGAAAAATGAAATGAGCACATATTGGCAAGTATCTAAACGAAATTGTAAATTTAATACTTGCCTCCCACTATTTTTCGGCGAGCCTCTAACCCTCTGTGGAGTACTCGAGAAACCTAGTTTCCTAGTGGGCTAGGATCCCGTTAAATAACACACAACCTTGACTTTGGCCAACAAGTTGTATGAAACTTAACTAGGTAGATCTCTAAGATCAATTGGATCTCATCCAATTCCTAGATCCAGTAGGTGGACCTCCAAGTCTGAAACATATATCCAATATATACCAATATATCCAATATATTTCCTAACCTTTTTTCCTCTGAATCAACTAAGCATTGGCTTTGGCTCAACAAGCTTAATGAAACCAGTTAAGCGTGACCCATTGACAGTGGGAAAGCTTCGTAATCGAGGTTGATGAACAAGAAGTGACCTTGACTTTGGCAAACAAATCACAACTTGCCCAAGACTTACGATATGGAACAAAGCTTTCGTGATTCAAACACATCCGCGATGGACAAAGATCTTGACTTTGGCCAACATACCAATGCCAATCTTGGATCTTGAGAGAGAATCACTCAATGGAATGAAAAACGCTTAATATAAAATGAGGGTTTTTGTCGCGAGCGATTTGGCAACCAATTTATTATCTTTAATTAGGTCTCATCATACACATTTGAGCATGCATTCTAAAAGCATAATAAGGCCCGAAATAAATTAATAATGATATGCGGATGGATATATAAAACAAATTATTCCTAGAACAAATCTCTATTTTTTTCTCTCCCGCTAGCACTATTCTTACTTCTACCCAATTACATAATACTTCTAAAGAAACCTCATTTACATTGAGGAGAATTGGTAAAAAGAGAAATACAATGAGAAAAGAGGTAATAGGCTGGACACGCAGATCCAATTTAATAAATTCTAAATTTATTACAACAATTTCCAAAATTGCCCTCACCCTTCTAATATCCATCCGATATATATTATTCATACATACATCCAAGTATTCACACAAAGCATGTTATTCAATCAATCTAATCCAATTAATTAATCTTTGATTAATGACCATCCAATGTTCATACAACGATTTGATTTGCGCGAGTCAAACTCGTTTAAGAATAAATACTCAAAGTAAGTATTCTTGAATTATATCGAACTAAAATTTTAATCCAATTTAAATTATATTCCATACTAATTCTTATTTAATTCCAAATTAAATGATTACACATTTTTTATGTGCCTTAAAGACTTGGATTCCAAATCCAATCTTAATGGGTCTCAAAGGCCCAATTAGTATCCAATACTATTCAATTGAAGTTCAATGGGCTTTTAATTAATTCTTTAGGCTTGAGCTTTTGGCCAAAATGGATCTAACCCATAATGCCTAGTGTAACACCCCAAATAAATTTAAGGATTAAATATTAAGTTTGTGGAAGTTGGAATTAAAATGCGGTTCAGATCAAGTTTAGGGTGGCAAACGAATTTTGACATATAAGTATATATTTTGAACGCACACACGCACACCCTAATTTCGCTCAGCAGCCACCTCTTCCTTTTATAATAAAAAAAATATAAGATAGAAAGATAAGAAAGAAAGAAAGATAAGAAAGAAAGAAAGATAAGAAGAGTCAGAGAGAGACGTGAGAGAGAGAGAAATAAAGAGAAAAAAAGAAAAGAGAGAAAAGAGAAGTTTCGGTCCCGATCCGTAGTTCAAATCCGACCGAGTCCTTAAGGAAAAGTGTAGATCTCGTGGAGAGGATCATTTTGGTGGTGATTTCATCTTGGGAAACTCCCAATTTTTGAAGAGATCTCGGTAAGAAACTTTTTATGGTTTTTCTCGATTTCCCATTGATCCGGAACTCCGATCGACGAACCGTCAGCGGCATTAGATCCGGGAGAGGGAGAGGAATGCACGGCCGTCGGATTTTTCCCCATCCGACCGGAGCGTGGCGCTCACGCGCGCCTTATGTGGCAGCGCGTGAGGCCCACGCGCGGCTTGGGTGAACGGCGCGTGGCAACCACGCGCCGGACAGTGTCTCCGTGCCGATTTCCCGAGTCTCCTCCGCGAATTTCAGACCATTCCGAGTAGTAACGGACCTCCGAATCTTAATTTTCGTTTAGTTTACGAGAGCGATCGAATCACGTTTCTTTCATGTTCTATCACATTTTCTAGATTAAGATTATGTTCCTTATAGTAAATTCTTTTATCTCTTTAGGTGATCGTGATACCATAAGCAGAGACGGTCCTGCTGCATAGTTCCTTTCTCAGTAGTCAGCTCACCAGGTGCGTGGATAAGCCTGTAACATTGATGTATTCAAAAGTATATAGTATGTATGTTTTCTTAAATGAATTTTAAGGTAATGCATTAAATGAATTTGTTTTCAGAAAGTTTATATATTTTGTTATAAAGTATGGATCGAATATTGATTATGTTGAAATCATGTGTTGTGATAAATGAGAAACTTGCATGATTTGAGATATATGAGCATGGATTTTGGAAATGATTTTTATGTTAGGATGCACCCCGTGTACTTATATGTGCTAGATTATTGCCATGAGATAAGGTCTCATGTTGCCAGTTATTGCCGTGAGATAAGGTCTCACGTTGCCAGTTTTGCCGTGGGGAAGCCCCATGTTGCCAGCTTTGCCGTATTTGTCATGAGGTTGTGCATATAGATGAATAAACAGATTTATCATTACAGAGTATTTTTGAGCAGTATGAGTTTTATGAGAATGAGATTTATGATTTGAGTTTTATGAGAAATGAGATTTATGATTTGAGTTTTATGAGAAATGAGATTTACGATTTCAAGTAAATGTTTGAGATATCGATTTACAGCTTATGTATTTATTTATATTATGAAAGACTTGTTCGATCCACTTTGTTACTTGATTATCCACGGCACTAAGCTGTGATCTATTGCACTAAGCGTGAGCTTACCCCTTTCCTTAACATTTCAGGTTCAGCAGTTTAGTAGATTATCATTTCATCTACTGTTTCGTCATCATTTCCTGCCAGTAGAGAAAGGTTGTGCCAACAGTAGAGTGTCTTTATTATGTTTTGAGACTGTATTTCTAGATATGTATTTCTTGGGAGAATTTGTTATGTGGTTATAGGCATTGAGCCTTTAATTGATTCTGAGGTTATTGTGTTTCCTTTATGGATATTATGTTGA